>OY764961.1:59880128-60151253 GCA_963668005.1 Melieria crassipennis | reverse complement strand
GTAACCAAAAGGGATCTATGGCACTGACTTCCTGGTGCAGCCCATACTGGTCGTAGTCTAGTAGAGACCTTAAGAGATGAGAATCTCCTAGCAATGAATCAATTCTTAACACTCAAAGGCCCAAGAGATCCAAAATGACTTCAATGAACATTTTGATAATTTTATTGCACCGTTTTCTGGAAGAAAGTCTTTCGTGACTTTAGCTATTGTTGAGGTTTGAAATTTAGGTTTTTTATCATTTTAATGTACAACTTTCTGAAATAAAAATTTCCATGTCTTTTACCATTTATTCTATTATTCTTTTTCTATCTATTTTAGGACATGATTTCATACACTAATTTAGAGAAGACTGGATTGTTCGGGCTTTCTAGAGTTAATTTTTTATTTTTATAATTTGAGCTCTAAACTATCTAGTGAGTCGAACTAGGGTGGCAAATTTCTTTGTTAGTGGGTAAAAGAAAAAACCCTCAAGAGTCCGTGAGAAATTGGTGATCTGGCTGACTGAGGAACTAACCACCACAAGCAGATCTTCAACTTTCCATTCAGATCTTCCATCATCTTCGAGGTATTTGAAATGTTTTCTATGAAGTATAAAGCAGACTTAATGGTACATTGAACCATCAGTTCTTGGGTAAATGAGTTAAGATTTCTTCAGTGTAAGTACTGCCGTAGTTGTGAAGCTAAAGATGGACTTGAATCTGTACAGTGCTCCATTGAGATTGCTCTGTACTTTATAGAAAATATTTCTAGTATCTTGGAGTATGCGAGCCACCATAACCTAACCTAACCTTGGAGTATGCGAAAGATTCTATTACTACCTATAAAAGATATGTGTCTCTCTTTTGGTGCAGTTTTGGCAATGAAACATTTGAGATTCTACAAGTAGGTTGTAATACTTGCTTCATTGCCTTCTTAGCTAATTTAGCGACGAATACTTAAACCAACGAGTGGCCGCTGTGCCCGAACCCTTGGTCCCCTCTTGAAATTTTCCAAAAATGTCAACAAATTTACCACAATTTCATTTACATAAAACCCAAATGAAATTAAGAATATTATATCCGTAAAATTAATTTCATAGAAAAAATGTTCCCTTAAGGGGGTCGTCTAGTGTGAAGGCCGTATTTGTATGCCTTTTTTTGACAGTCATTATTAAAAAAACCGTTCAAGTAAAATAACTTTTGAATTTTATTCCTTCTTTGAGTACATTTCGACAAAGTTTTATAATTATTTGAAGCCAATCTATTGATTAGTATCGGAGTTACACCACTCAACAGGAAGACGTAAAAAAAAAAAAAAAAGTTGAGCATTAATAGTGAAATAGTTTTTGAGATATCGTGGCAGCAGTTTTTTTTTACGTCTTCCTGTTGAGTGGTGTAACTCCGATACTAATCAATAGATTGGCTTCAAATAATTATAAAACTTTGTCGAAATGTACTCAAAGAAGAAATAAAATTCAAAAGTTATTTTACTTGAACGGTTTTTTTAATAATGACTGTCAAAAAAAGGCATACAAATACGGCCTTCACACTAGACGAACCCCTTAAACATTTCCCACTCAAATGTTCTTTTTTTTTGCACCGCTGTCAACCGAAGCCAATTACCCATAATAACAAATCACACTTCAACTCACTGCTGTCATCCAATAAATGTTTAGCAAAACGTTGTTATGAAAACAAAAATCAACAACGACAATATTATGCATAAAAATACCCTACAAATACAACAACCCAAAAAAGTATGACGACAATTTTTAGCAATTAAAAACTTTTAAATAATTTCAACTTGCACCCAACACAACTGTGCCATATTCGTTGCTCCCAGTGTTGACATTAGCAACGCCCCCACAAAAAAAAACAATTATTTTGCAAAAACAAAAACACAATAATAACAACAATTTACAAAAAGTACAATAATGCTGAAGAAATAACAAACTGTCATAAACTGTACGCAACGCGTTTCGTAGCCAAGTCGACAATTGGCCCAACCTCTTCCCAGTTCCATGTGCCCGAGTCAGTGGCTCAGCCTGTGCTACATTTAATTTAATTTCATTTCATTTAATTTAATTGTTTTATGTCACTTTTTAACACTGCCACACTGTCCGGTTCGTTGGTTCCCCCTTTTCGTTTGCAACAGTTTTCAATTTGTTGCGCATTTTTACGCAATTTTGCGCTCGTCTTGATTTCTCTTCTCTTTTTTTTCTGTCTCTCGGCGTTTATTTGCTTTCAGAGCATTTTTATGCAGTTAGCAAAGTTTTAATAAAATAATTTTTCATTAGCGTCAAAGCGCGTTTCGCACATTTCGATTTGTCTTGACTGCCTCGACTGTCATCGTTATTTTTCCTTCTGTCTTTCTCTTGCTTACGTTCTACTTTGCTGTTGTTGCTCGCAGCGTTGCTTTGCACTTGAAATGCGTTTCAACTGTTTTTTGTATTTTTATTTTTATGATGAAACTTTGCTTTAGTTTCATAAAACATTTCGTTTATTTCTAAATTTGATGTGCCTGGGGGTGCAAGCTGTCTCTTTCTTGCACATAGGTGCCTCCATTTGTTGGCTGTAATGTTGCTGTTAGTGCTGCAGAATGCAATGAAAGTTGGAACAAGGAGCGAGTTTTGGTAGAAGCTATCGGTGATTAGTTATTTGCGGAAGAATAGGTCAGTGGCAAAGTGGGGTTGGGGGTTTAAAGACCTCCTAAACATTTGTATATCGCATATATTTTGAGTGGAAAATAAGGTTTCAACTGGTATTGGGTACAAAAGTTATGTACGGAACCCTACCCCGAAAATAAAATCCTGTGTGCGCCACTGGAATAAGTTAGGTTACAGGAGGAAATGTGTATAACAGGCACTTCCACTTGGAGATCCTTTGGGTCCAATGTGTTTTCCTTCATTTTGGATTCTGTGCTTTTCTCCAACTGTTGGGCTTCCCGTAGATCCTGACGGGATCTAACGGGATTGGAAACCATTTGGATATTTTTGGAATGTTGACTAATATTTTTCTGGTTTAACATGTGAGCCATACAGAGTGTTGTTGTTGTAATAAAAATACCTAAATTTTGATTAATCCTAAAAACATAAGAAGGACTTGGGGCAAAATAGGCGAGAGAAATTCAGAGGGAAGTGTTTCAGTTGGCCTTCAACTGAGTACAACTGGTATGTTTCAATTATTTGTCTTAATTAACCCTTTAATACGTAATTTTTTGTTTTTGTTGAACAATTGCACACAATTTGGTATTCCTAGGACTTTTTTACACTGAAATAGTTTATTGTGTATAGAAGGTTACTGAAAAAACAGATGTACGAAGTCAGTATGTATGAAGCAAATACTTTAAATAGGAAATAAATGAGGTTCGGTCCCACATGCAACCCTTTTGAGGACAATTTTGGACCAGTACAGAGCTCATTTCACAGAAATCGTTCAGTTTGTATGGGAGCTCGTTTGATAGTTAAAGAAAGAAGGTAAGTAAGTATGGGACAAATATTTGACATAAGAAATTAATGAGGTTCGGTCTAACATTTGACTCGGGTAGACACAATTCGAGACCAGTAGAGCGTTTATTTAATAGAAAACGGTATTTTTGTATGTATAAAAATAGATAGGGGGGTTAGTATGTATGGAGAAAATATATGAAAAAGGGAATTAATAAAGGACGCTCTTCAGTTTGACTCTAATCAGGACAACTTGAAAAAAGTAAGAAGCTTATTTTATAGAATGTGTTCGTTTTGTATGAGAGCTTCCAGAAAAAATGAATTTGACTGTAGTCAGAACAACTTGGAATAAGTAAGAAGCTTCTTTTATAGTTTCGTTCATTTTGTATTAGAGCTTCCAGAAAAAATGAATGTACAGTGTGAATATGTATGGACAAATATGTGATACACAAAATTAATGAGGGTCTGCCTTACATCTGACAGCATTTGAGACAATCCAGGACGTTTATTTCACAGAAAAAGATCATTTTGTATGAGAGATGCCAAAGTAGAGTACGCGGTAAGTATATCTGTAACAAATATTTTTAAGAAAATTTTAAGAACAATATTTTAAGAGAGGTGGTCTTAGATTTGACTTTGTTAGAGACAATCGTTCATTTTATATAGAAGCTTTCAGTTCTCTCAGATCTTATAAATATTTGTATGTACTCAGGACAACTTGAAACAAGAAGCTTATTTCAGAGAGCTTCCAGAAAAAATGAATGTACAGTGTAAGTATGTAGGAACAAAGATTAAAAATAGAGGGTCTGTCTTACATCTGACAGTGTTTGAGACAAGGCAGGACCTGTAGGACGTTTATTTCAGAGAAAACGGTCAATCTGGTATCAGTACCGAACTTATATAAAAAAATCGTTCACTTTGATCGCTCACCGCCTATCGATTGATGACAGATGTTGAGTATGGTTGGATAAATTACTTGGAAATTTAAATGGATTGGAAGTCCATTTTGTATTTCATGCTTCTAGGAATAATTTCTAAACAACTGGGAGGTGGTTTGTCGATTTTTTTTTTAGACGGTTTGAACTATGAACGGGTATGAACGAATGAAGACAAAAAATTCTATGGCTCATTAGTTTTCTTGTCTAATCTCACAAAATTAGATTCTATTAAGAATCTTTATACCAATTCCAACACTAAGGCATGTCTAATAATTTATTTACATTCAAGAATAGATGAGGTTTTACATCATTTGGTCGACTAATTGCTCACATTTCGTTTGCAAATGTTTAAATTGAAATTTAAAAAAAGAAAAAAAAACAAAACCTAATTGGTCAGCCAATTAACATTGAAATACTTGTCGCTGTTTACTGTGCACTCGGGCAATGTAAGCAAAATTCCTTTGATACAATCTTTCACTCTGTTAGCAATAAAAATAGCAACAACGACAACAACGTCACTTTCATTTGTTGCGAAAATTGCCTGCTAATTGCTATAGCATTTACGTGCTGGTGATTGACAGCCACTTCAAAAGAAAAAAAGAATTAAAAAAAAAACGAATAAACAACTGCAGGAAAACGACAGAAGGAGTGCAGAAGTAAATGCATTCAAAGCAGAGAATGCAAAATGCCAGCACCGATGTTGCAGAGAAACAGAAAATCAAATGCACTCGAGACTTGAGTTTTCAAGTGCACAAATGCAAACACAAATACACAAAACAAAGCCCAAACACATATACAGATGCACTCACTCACTTACACACACACACACAAGCAGAAACACCTAAATACGTAAACACTTCAAGCGGACCGATACACATGCGCTGGCACTTCTCAAGTGCCGTGCAAATACAAATGCGGCAAAAGTGCAGCCACGGGCAGTGAAGCAAAGTGGCTTGAAAAAAAGTTTGCTTTTTTTCTGTAGCGCGCACACGGTGCCAGTGGAGGCTGATGCGATGTGTAGCAGTGAAAAGCGGCAAATCGTTTGGCACAAAAACAAAAAGCGGGTAATGGCATATTTTTAGGCGCCAGAGTAACATCGTTCAGCTGCCTTCTTGCTTTGAAAGCGTACGTTAATTTGCAAATAAAGCGTAGATATGTCACTCACACACACACACACACAAGCAGGTGTTGAGGCTGCGCTGTTTGCCAGTGTGTCTGTCCTGCCAAACGGTTTGGGGGGTTTTTCACCCCGACTGCTTTTTGGCTGATATTAATTTGTGTCGTATGTTGTGCGCCCACAGTGGCAGCGCAAATATTTGGACAGCTTCTTAGCTGTCAAAATGCCGGCGCATGTGTGAGCGTTTGGGTATGTGTGAGTGTAAATACGTTGCCGTTAGTGCATGGCGCGTATTTGCTTAGCTTTTATTTTTTGTTGTTGTTGTTGTTGCTGTTGTGTTGATTCAAAATTCAAATTGTCAACAACAAGAATGACAACAACTACAGCAACTACAAACACACGAACACACACACTGACATTGCTTTCGAAAATGCTAATGAGGCGGTTTTTACTTCCGTGACGTTGTTTTGGTTTTGGGTTACCTTTGTTGTGCGCTGTTGTTGTTGTTGTTTTTGTTGTTTTTTGTAAGTATTTGTTGCTGCCGCCGTGCGATGTATACAAACTCGTTATTGCTCGTGGTGGAAATTCGTAGCAAATGTTGTTGTTGTTTTTGTTTTGGTTATTGATGTTGTCGTTGTTGTTGTTGTGACAGTAGTGCTTGTTATTGTTGTTATGTTTTGACTGATTTGCCACTTAAAAAGATGCTACTTAGTGCACAGTAACGCCAAAAATTTCCTGTACAGATAATCGAATCATTCATTCATTCATTTTTTTATTCATTTATTCATTCATTCATTTACTCATTTATTCATTCATTTATTAATTAATTCACTCACTCATTCATTCATTCATTCACTCATTCATTCATTCATTCATTTATTAATTCATTCACTCACTCATTCATTTATTCATTCATTCATTCATTCATTCATTTATTCATTTATTCATTCATTTATTAATTAATTAATTAATTCATTTATTCATTTATGCATTTATTCATCCATACATTCATTCATTCATTCCACCATTTATTCATTTATTCATTGATTCATTTATTCATTTCTACATTTATTCATTCATTTATTCATTCATGTATTCATGCATTCATTTATTCATTTATTCATTCATTTATTCATTCATTAATTTTTTCATTTATTCATTTATTCATTTATTCATTCATTCATTCATTCATTTATTCAATCATTTATTAATTTATTCATTGACTCATTCATTCAGTTATTCATTCATTTATTCATTTATTCATTCATTCATTTATTTATTCATGTATTCATTGATTCATTTATTCATTCATTCCTGCATTCCTTTATTCATTCATTTACTCATTTATTCATTTATTCATTCATTCATTTATTCATTCATTCATTCATTCACTTATTCATTCATGCATTCATTTATTCATTCATTTACTTATTTATTCATTCATTTATTAACTTATTCATTCACTCATTCATTCATTTATTCATTAATTCATTTATTAATTTATTCATTCACTCATTCATTCATTTATTCATTTATTCGTTCATTCATTTATTCATTCATGCATTCATTTATTCATTTATTCATTCATTCATTCATTCAATCATTTATTAATTTATTCAATCATGCATTGAGTTCTTCATTCATTTACTCATTTATTCATTCATTTATTAATTTATTCATTGACTCATTCATTCATTTATTCATTCGTTAATTCATTGATTCATTTATTCATTTATTTATTTGTTCATTTATTCATTCATTCATTCGTTCATTCATTCATTTATTCACTAATATATTCATTCATAAACAAATTAGAGCCAAAGAACACTGAGTGATAACTTTTGCGCCACCCTGTATAAATGTTTTTATATTTGTTTGCTGGAAAATTCGAAATATTTCTTACTAGATTAATGGCAATTTTTTTTAGAGAATTTTATGTTAAAACATTGAAAATATAAATGCCACTTCTCTCAAACAACAATCGCCCCATTCCACATTTTCACCGCTTCTTCTAAATTTTCACTGACTGAAGTGAGCGCTAACTGCTTGTCTTGACTGTTGCTATCCACTTTCGCATACCTTTTGACACGCATACATACATACATATTCTAAATTCCGTTTAATTGGCTGTGAATAATTTTTTGTTTACCAACAACGCGCCGTATATGAAACGCGCAAGCAATGTGGCAACCTTATTTGTTGACATTTTAGTTGACATTTACAAACACTTGACAAATTGAAACAGTGTCTTGGGTTGAGAACATTTAAAGCGGTCCGTGTGCGGTTCCGAAGGCAAAAAGTGTCAACGCAACTGCGGTTTGAAACTTGTGTACACAAGTTTCCTTCGCCTTTCATATTCGGCGAATTGGTAATTATTCACTAGAAATGCACCACAGCTGTTAGCCTTCAAATGTCAAAGAATTTACCAAATTTTGCAGAATTCTTATAAACTTTCTAAATTGTTTAAAAAATCGTGTATGAAAAATTTATTTGCGCACAAAATGTGAACGTGGAGCTAGCAAGTTTGTCACTTTGGCTAATAAAATTCGCATTCAGCATTTCGGAAGGTTTAATTTATTTGTGGAAAAGTGGCAAATTTTCTGGCTGGCATTGACTGCAATTCGATTGCAACCGCAGCTGTAAAGCATGACTGCCGTTGCCGCATAACGTTGCTCGTTTGCAGGCTGCAGTGCTTCGCTGCACGCTGGCGCGTGTTGGCTGAAGGAAAAAGGAGGCAGTGAGGGTCGGTGGCGAGTTCTTTGTGCTGAAATCAGAATCTATGTTCGTGGCGTGTTAAAGGTGCCCGGCGTTGCTCAATTAAGATTAAGACGCGCTGTCATGTTGCTGTCCAATCGGCTGCTGTTACTTTTGCAACAATAATAACAACAACACTAACACTAACAAGCACCCAATGCCATTTGGCTCGCTGCAGTTAACGAAAACGCAATCAGCAGCTTGAAAATTGACCGAAAAGTCACAAATTGCCAGCTTAGATGCTTAGAGCGAGTGGGTCTGGAGCTTGTGGCAAGGACACACACACACACACACACACACACACACACACACACATCTATACATGCGCTGTAATACACTTTTGTATTTGTGTCTGTGTGCGTAAATTTATTACATTCGCATGTGTAAGCATTACGTTCTTCTTAGTGTTGCTTCGAACGCGTTGCACGTGCGGCTGCGCACTTTCCTTTATGCGGTTTCTTCATCTTTGCTCATTCTCCTTCTTCTTCCTCCTACGCCACTACCGCATTGTGCGTCTTAAGGAAAACGTAAAATGTCATTCGTGCAATTTATTATGTGTCGCTGCTAGTACTTTGGTGTGTTGGTTTGTTGTTGTTGTTATTTGGTGAAACGGCGATATGGGTCTGAGGGGATTACAGAGGTTAGGGGTGAGTAAGGTTCGAGTGCGCGGGGTGGATAGAAACTCCAATTCGAACCTTCTGTTTGCTGCGGTTGTTGCTAACATTTGTCTTGGAGGTTGTTGTTGTTGTTACTGCCGTTGATAGTAGTAGCCATGTTGCTGTAGTAGACGATGCTGTTGTTTTTGTCGATGCTGCTGCAAAATTTTGATTCTTGTTACTGTTAATTACCAATGTTCTTGTTGTTGCTTTATAAGCGACCATAGCGTTGTTGTTCTATCCAATGTTGCAGCAATTTCGATCAGCCAAGACTAAGACTAAGACTAAGACTAAGACTAAGACTAAGACTAAGACTAAGACTAAGACTAAGACTAAGACTAAGACTAAGACTAAGACTAAGACTAAGACTAAGACTAAGACTAAGACTAAGACTAAGACTAAGACTAAGACTAAGACTAAGACTAAGACTAAGACTAAGACTAAGACTAAGACTAAGACTTAGACTAAGACTAAGACTAAGACTAAGACTAAGACTAAGACTAAGACTAAGACTAAGACTAAGACTAAGACTAAGACTAAGACTAAGACTAAGACTAAGACTAAGACTAAGACTAAGACTAAGACTAAGACTAAGACTAAGACTAAGACTAAGACTAAGACTAAGACTAAGACTAAGACTAAGACTAAGACTAAGACTAAGACTAAGACTAAGACTAAGACTAAGACTAAGACTAAGACTAAGACTAAGACTAAGACTAAGACTAAGACTAAGACTAAGACTAAGACTAAGACTAAGACTAAGACTAAGACTAAGACTAAGACTAAGACTAAGACTAAGACTAAGACTAAGACTAAGACTAAGACTAAGACTAAGACTAAGACTAAGACTAAGACTAAGACTAAGACTAAGACTAAGACTAAGACTAAGACTAAGACTAAGACTAAGACTAAGACTAAGACTAAGACTAAGACTAAGACTAAGACTAAGACTAAGACTAAGACTAAGACTAAGACTAAGACTAAGACTAAGACTAAGACTAAGACTAAGACTAAGACTAAGACTAAGACTAAGACTAAGACTAAGACTAAGACTAAGACTAAGACTAAGACTAAGACTAAGACTAAGACTAAGACTAAGACTAAGACTAAGACTAAGACTAAGACTAAGACTAAGACTAAGACTAAGACTAAGACTAAGACTAAGACTAAGACTAAGACTAAGACTAAGACTAAGACTAAGACTAAGACTAAGACTAAGACTAAGACTAAGACTAAGACTAAGACTAAGACTAAGACTAAGACTAAGACTAAGACTAAGACTAAGACTAAGACTAAGACTAAGACTAAGACTAAGACTAAGACTAAGACTAAGACTAAGACTAAGACTAAGACTAAGACTAAGACTAAGACTAAGACTAAGACTAAGACTAAGACTAAGACTAAGACTAAGACTAAGACTAAGACTTAGACTAAGACTAAGACTAAGACTAAGACTAAGACTAAAACTAAGACTAAGACTAAGACTAAGACTAAGACTAAGACTAAGACTAAGACTAAGACTAAGACTAAGACTAAGACTAAGTCTAAGACTAAGACTAAGACTAAGTATAAGACACACACATTGGCAGAAGTTGCAGTGGTGAATATTAATTTAAAATACACTAGAATGCAATCTGCACCTTTAAGCAATGCTGGCACAACCACAATCGTCATCGGCCGCAGCAGAAATTGCTCTCGCACACACAACGCAATCATCGACCACGTCACCGCCAGCGTAGTCGGCCAACACTTACCGCAGCACAATTGAAATTTGTTTGTTTGTTATGATTGGAATTTTGGCAAATGGCCGAACGGACAGGGTTTCCATTGTATAAAATATGTGCGTATGTGTGTGTGTGTGTGTGTGTGTGTGAGAGTGCGTCAGCAAACGAAAATCCTATTAATCACTGCATGCCACAGCAATGAAGTGATGATGAAAAGGGGAGAGAAGGCAGGGAAATAGGATCAAGTAATGCAGATTAGTGGCTTAAATATGCAAACAATAAATTTTATGGCATTGTAATCACAAAGATGAGAGGCGGGCAGCCGGAGACGTTACTGCACTTGTAGCAAATTTATATTCACCGCAAAACAATAAGCAAGTGACAACAACAAACAATTGACAACTATTTCCATGTGCCGGCCGATTAAGTACTCGAAGTCGAGGCATTTGGAAAATTTGGCTTTTGAAGGCTGACTGCAGCAGCAGGTGGCAGCAGCAAAGTGCAGCCGCTACACTCGACCCACAACGTACGGTGCGCAAGTGCGGCTTGTGGTGGGTTGGCCGGTGGTCGGTGTGTGTTCGGTGTGCAGTGTTGAGGTGTGAAAAGGCAACTCGGCAACGAGGCTGCTGTGCTGTGATGTGCAGATTGAGGGACCATAAAAGCGTGTGGGAAGGGAAAGGTAGAGAGCTGAGGCAACACTTGTGCTTTAATTGCAATTTGATTTATGTTTATGGGTTGTCAGTTGTCATGTAATAATAACAACAATAATTTCATGCGATGGCATATCGACACAAAATGGACCTGTTGTTATTTTCATTGTATATTTATTATATTTTTTACAATTTATTTATGTTATTTCAAGCTATAATTTTGTTAATGCGATGCTGTTGTCAATAGTGGACATGTTGTTGATTAAAATTTGATGAAGTCAATTTCGAATCAAGTATGAGTCAGGTAGTTCAATGGATTGTCGACCTTGTAATATCATAGGATAGGAATATTTTCCTGGTACATTAAAGATAAATGAAAAAATTCTGTTCAATTTTGAATTGCAATTGTGACATAGTTCGATGGGTTCTAAACTTTGTAGGATCATAAGGTTGGAATACTTTTTAGTACATTAAGATCTGCAAAGGAAAGTTCCAGCAAATCTTCGAAAGGTTCTAAACTTTATAAGACCATAAGATAGGAATGCCTTCCTGGTCCATAGACCAAAAAATTGTAATACTTTCCTAGTACATTAATCGCAGAGTAGCTAAGTTCTAGTAGCTTAGTTATTGTATATTAATTTCTGCTATTGCAATTAAATTTCTACTAATCTGTAGATGTATGCTTGATTTTAGTTTAAAGAGTAACGAAATTTTATTGTTCATTAAATATTTTATAACTGTCGCACAGTGTCGCGATGTGGCCAAAAATGGCAAAAATTAATGTTACAAAATGACTAAAATGATTATGACAATCGACAGTTAATATCTCAGTTAATATCTCACTATCTCCGTTCCATTTTTATGTAGCGTCAAAGTTGATGTTAAAAAATACGCATTCGTTCCAAGTTTGTGGAATGAAAAATCAAATAAAAATATATTTTATGTACTAATATAGTCATGTTATATATTAAATCAAACTTTTGAATTTTTCCTGTATGGCAGTACTATTTTCTGGTTTGTGCTTTGAAATAACTGTGAAATCCCGTTACATTGATAAATTACGTTTTTCGGGTTGCTTCTAACAAAGAACCAAAAATTTGGTGAAACAAATTTTAAAAAACGTCAAAAACACTTTTTTAGTTCCAACCCTAAATAACTCAAAAAAGTATGTATTAGCATAATCGGGAGTAATTTTTTACCTTTAAGTGCCTATTTGGTTGTTATTCGCATTTTTCTAGTGACGAAGTGTGGGGTAAAGCTGAATCCAGAAAGCGGTCAATAAAACTTGATTTTCTTATACATTTATATTACTTAAAGATAAGACGGGCGTTGATGTTAATCATAAACAAAAGCAAAGTGTGCGTCCTCACCTAAACATTTACTTTTTGCAGTGGCACCTACAGTCAAAAATTGTGATTTTTTCGAAGTATGGCTTCCGACGTTGAATGAAAGTAACGGCAAAGCAGCTGCTGCAATGATGAGCTGTATAAAGGACAAGGTTGGCACATTGTTTGTATCATCAAAAGTAGGCAGAATGTCACGCCCACTTTAAAAATTTAAACATTTATACCAAAATATGGTATCACAAGCTGAAAAAATGAAACATGAATTCATAAAGGAAAAGTTTTGGCCACTTCATATATATGCTCCAGCTGCCACGCCCACTTTAAGGTTTTAGAAAGCTTACCAATTCAAATTACAGCGTAGAACGAGTATTGCAAACAGCCTTCTAAAAATACAGTTTTAGTTGTAGTAAAACACGAATATTTTTTAAAGTGGGCGTGGCAGACCGCCCATAGTGTGCATTTATGTCATTATTTTAAGCTCAAATAAAAAATTTCATAATTCTATCACTAATATTAAGAAAGTTATTTCAATATTACAGTTCCTTTCGTATGGGAGGTGGGCGTGACAGTGGTTCAATTTTAATGATTTTTTGCAAATTTCTTACTTTCCACCACGAAAACAATCTCACCAAGTTTCATCGAAATAGGACAACGCTAAGTATTTTTGGCCACGGCTTATATGGGATCGCGACACTGTGTATCGTACGGTGCAATATTTTCTTTCTTTTATAGAAAGAAATATTAATATTATTTTATATCCTAAACTAATAAAGTAAAGTTAGTAGGACGAAATTCGGGGATGTGGCAGTATACATATTAGGCTTTCAGAAATATTTGTTAAAAAAAACTTAATGGAAATTTTCAACGATATTCAAGAATAAAGTTTAAAAGGACATTTTCAATGCTTAGTCATCCTTGCATACCAGAAAATTAAATTTAGTTAAAATTATTGTAATTTTTTTCTTTCATTTGACAGCCATATTGATATTCTACATTGTGCTCAATTTTTAAAATTAAGTTTTGAAAATACTCATGTCCTGGAAATTTCAAAGTCCTTTAAAAAAATTCTCGACGTCAGAGCGAAAAACTAAAAATGCAAGTTTACTTTATATGGCCCCTAGTTTTGCGAATATAGTATATAGATTTGTTTGTGTGCTTCAAAATTTTTTGATTTTTGCTGCACGGATATGCATTTTTTTAATGTATACTTAATTTTTGATCACTAGACTTTATTTTCTTAGATATTTGGTTTTCTGAATCATTATTAAATTTTGCAGTAATATTTGAATTATAAGTATAACTTAAGTAGATAAGCAGGTAGTTGTGGTTGTTTCGAAAGAAGACTACTCAGACCAAAGAGGTCCTTTGTGTTAGTACAATTCGTGGGAATCATATTCTCAAAGATCCAGTTTGAACATCTTATTGAAGCTAAGTCGACCGCGAATAATCTTATCGGCCTGATAAGATGTCCTGTCTCCTTAGAGACTGCAGTAAGTACATAGAAAAAGATAAGACAAGTAAGTACTTAGAAAATGAAGTATTTTATCTTTTCCTTGCCGGCACAAATGATTGAAAACTAGTTGATACAAGAAGTTTATGAACTGAATTCAAATCTGAGCATTTTTTGCTTGGTTGGTTCTGGTCGATTCAGAGTCAAGTCACAGTTGAACACATCGAGAGGTGATGACGCATTCTCAAAGTGATTCTTTCAATTAAGATATGATTTCTTTTTAAGTGCTCCTTTTCCTTATGCAACTCCTTCAGAAATCATTGATAAGTAAATAGTTGCAACCTCTATTGAACTGAATTCGAATCTGAGCACGTTTTATTTGATTGGTTCTGGTTGATCCTAGTCAAGTCACAGTTGAACACATCGAGAGGTGATGACGCATTCTCAAAGTGATTCTTTCAATTAAGTGATGATTTCTCTTTTAAGGGAAGGCTACCCTGGATTTGGGCAAAAATAAGGCAAAGTTTGTAATTTTTTTGTGGGATAATGAAAAGGCGTACAAACTTCCGGTTTTGACTATTAAATTCGTCTATTATTTAGGAGTTTAAAAAGTTAAAAAACTTGATGAAATTCAAAATGGCGGATACAAAATGGCGATTTCCGTAGGCCTCTGCGCGCCAAACATCGCTCGAGAACTGTAATCCTGCAGCCTCTTGTAGTGGACTGAAATCAAAAAGCATTGTCATTACTTAAAGGTAACAAAATTGTCTGTGCATTGAACTAGACTCAAAAAATTTAAACGAAAAATTCTTGCACAATGAATATTTGAAGTAAAAAGTTCAATTTTTTGCACCTTTTTTTAATTTCAACCACATTTAAAAATTAAAAATAAATAACTATTTATGCAAATTGTTAGTTCAAGGCATACAGAAAATCAAATACATTCGAGCAGTTTTTAGATGAAGAAAATCGGATCATTAGATCAAGTCCGGGGATTTCAGTTAGATTGGAAAAAATGGTTTCGAGATAAACGCGTTTGAAGTTTTGAGAAAGTCAAGTTCATCAAGTTTTTTAACTTTTTAAACTCCTAAATAATAGACGAATTTAATAGTCAAAACCGGAAGTTTGTACGCCTTTTCATTATCCCACAAAAAAATTACAAACTTTGCCTTATTTTTGCCCAAATCCAGGGGAGCCTTCCCTTAAGTTCCCCTTTTCCTTATGCAACTCCTTCGGAAATCATTGATAAGTAAATAGTTGCAACCTCTATTGAATTGAATTCAAATCTGAGCACGTTTTATTTGATTGGTTCTGGTTGATCATAGTCAAGTCACAGTTGAACACATCGAGAGGTGATGACGCATTCTCAAAGTGATTCTTTCATTTAAGGGATGGGGTCTGTTTTTAGTTCTTTCTTTTATTATGCAACTGCTGCATAAATTATGGAAAAATAGTTGCAACCTTTTTGGTACAAAACGTTTAGGAATTGAATTTAAATTGTTTTCTATGTTTTACTTAATTGGTTCTGACTGATCACAGTTAAGTCACAGTTGATCATATCAAGAGATAATGGCACGTCCTTAAATTAATTGATTTTTTAACTAAGTTATAGTCTCCCTTTTCGCTTTTGACCAGCAACTACTGCATCAAACATCTGCTTTGCCATAGCTTCGTTTTCCATTTGGCTGACATGTTCTACCATCTAAAAAACCACATCATTGCTTTCTGCCCTTTCTGAGATACAATTTTCTCTTTCACATGGCACTGTGGTCTCACACAAATTGCAGCCTTCGACGGCAAGTCGAAGCTGTAACGATGATAGCCTAAACCTCACATGTGGTAAAAATCAATTTTCACAACATTTCCAGCTTCGGCTATGCCAAAGCGAGAGTGTTGTAAAAAAATATACAACAATTTTATTTTATTTACTGCATACGCAACGTGTATTTAACAGTGCAGTATGTACGCATGTGTGAGTTTATTTAATTACCACAAGAAAATTACAAATAATTACAAGCACAAGCGATAAATTGTCTACGGCACTTAAATGCTCGCACAAGAGCGCACACGAGTGAGGTCGCCCTTACGTGTCTGTGTGTGTGTGTGTGTGTGGCTTATGTCAAGGATAGGCAGCCAGCAATAACAACAGCACCGCCTGCCACAAGTCATTACTGGCAAATGGTATATAGTACCTTGACATGAGCTGTGTGTGCTGTGCCGTTGTGAATGTGGAGCGAGCAAGAAAATCCGCAAGCAATCAGCGAACTGCAACCGGCAATGAGCCAAAGCAATGCTGTCCGTTGGTGCTCGGCTGACTGGTGGTTGCAAAAATCGACACTGTGTGCCAGTGACAGCCCTTTGAAGACTCTGACTATGACGTCAACGACGATGCCTGAGCGATGCTTGGTAAATGCAATCAATGCAACATTTTCTAAGCATTCAATGTGCATCGCCACTGGACGTTAGTAATTTTCATTATTGTTATTATTATAATATACAACATATGTATGAAAGTAAGTACACATATAAAGTGGTATGTGTGGTTCAACTTTCAGTTAGTAACAAAGTTGGGCAGTGGGGCGTTGCAGAGCGCTTGTGTGGAGTTTACTTACAATTGATTGTTTCATTAGTGTGACACACACACACACACACACGCACGCATGCACCAAGTTGTCAGTGCCTTAATGCAGTCTATGTAATTTTCTCGATTTTACGCACTGTGGCATGTAATTTGAACAGCATTTGTCGCACTCGCCCAAGGCTGTTAATTAAAAACTGCAACTAGTCGAGTGCATGTCAAATGCTGAATTACATTTAACTTTTGTGCTTAATTACCACTGGCCGCACTGACTGACCGAAATAAATACAAAGAGAGAAAGGGATATAAGTAGATGAAGATAGAGTCAGAGACAGAAAGAGAATGTGTATGAAAGGAAGCGCAAATTATGGTAGTTGTTGTTGTTGTATATTGATATAAAGTCAAAATATGTGTCAGAAAATGTGAGAATATAACGTTGGTAGGATTTTAGTGATAATAGCACCGACACTAAAAATTATTGTGTTATATACAACAATTTGTTGAGCCGAACAACCGATTAGAGATTTTTGTTATTACAAATCCGCAAAGAGAATATTGAAATCTTAGGACACTTGTTGAACTGAGATTCTTAATGCATTGAACTAACGTGCCCGCAAATAGGTTCATCAGATCTCTTCTTCAGATCCTCAGAATATTCTTGTTCAATCGATTAAGTCGATTATAGTTCTTGAACTAACGAGCCGAGATCTGCAGAACCTTCTTGTTGAACTGATCTATCAAGCCCGTAAACATATTCTTCAGATCTATTCTTCAGAACTTTCTTATTGAATCGATTAAGTCGATTATAGTTCTTAAACTGACGAGCCGAGATCTGCAGAACCTTCTTCTTGAACTGATCTATCAAGCCCGTAAATAGATTCTTCAGATTTTTTCTTCAGAAATTTCTTATTGAATCGATTAAGTCGATTATAGTTCTTGAACTGACGAGCTGAGAACTTCAGAACCTGCTTGTTGTACTGATCTATCAAGCCCGTAAACAGAATCTTCAGATCTCTTCTTCAGAACTTTCTTATTGAATCGATTATGTCGATTATAGTTCTTGAAATGATGAGCCCGTACTTCAGAACTTCACAACCTTCTTGTTGAACCGAATCAGTTCACCGGTTATAGTTGTTGAACTGATAAGCTCGTAAATAGGCTCATGAGATCTCTTCTTCAGATCTGCAGAACATCCTTGTTGAACCGAGCTTTTTATCCGGTTTTCCGTAAACAGGGTTTTCTGCTCTTCAGAACTTTATTTTTAACCGAGTTAATAGTTAGAGTTCTTGAATCACAAATCTACCTTGGATCTTCAGACCGTCAGACCTTAGATCTGATCTATCTTGTTGAACCAACTAAGTTAACCGGTTAGAGTTTTTGAACCAACTAACACGTAAACAATTTCTTCAGATCTCTTTTTCTTTTTCGTATCCTTTTTATAGTTCTTGAACTGACGAGAACGTGAGCAGGTTCTTCAGATCACCTCTTCAGATCACAGAAACTTCTTGTTGAGCCGAAGTTAGTTCGTCAGTTAGAGTTCTTGAACTGACTAGCTTTCATACAGATTTTTCAGATCTCTTTCACATATTTCTTCTTCTTTTTTGAATTACTCTTACAGTTCTTAGACTGACGAACTTGCAAAAAGACGCTCCCAATTTCTTCTACAGATCTCTTCTTCTTTTTCGAATCTCTCTAATAGTTCTCGAACTGACTAACTCGTAAGCAGATTCTTCAGAATCTTCCAAAGATCTCTTCTTCTTTTTCGAATCTTTTCATAGTTTTTGGACTGACTAACTCGTAACCAAATTTTACAGATATCTTTCGAATTTCTCTTATAGCTTTTGAATTGACGAGCCCTGTTTAAGGTGGTTCAGATCTCTTCTTCAGATCTGCAGAAACTTTTTGTTGAACAGGAGTTAGTTCGTCAGGTCGAGTTTTTGAACTAAAGAACTTCTAAATAGATTCTTCAGATCTCTTCCACATATATATTCTTCTTTTTCGAATCTCTTTTATAGTTATTGAATTGAAACATTTATAAACAGATGCTTCACATACTTTTCACAGATCCCTTCTTCTTCTTTTTCGAATCTCTCTTATAGTTCTTGAACTGACTAACTTGAAAACAGGTTCTTCATATTTTTTCCATAGATCTCTTCTCCTTCTTCGAATCTTTTTTATAGTTTTTGGACTGACTAACTCTCAAACAAATTGTTCATATATCTTTCGAATTTCTTCTATAGTTTTCGAACCAACGAGCCCTTAAATAGGCTGTTCAGATCTCTTCTTCAGATCTGCAGAGCCTTTTTGTTGAACAAAAGTTAGTTCGTCAGGTCGAGTTTTTGAACTGACGAACTTCTAAATAGACTCTTCAGATCACTTCCACATATATATTCTTCCTTTTCGAATCTCTTTTATAGTTCTTGAATTGACACATTTAGATCTGTTTAGATGCTTCACATATTTTCCACAGATCCCTTCTTCTTCTTTTTTGAATCTATATTATAGTTCTTGAACCGACTAACTTGAAAACAGGTTCTTCATATTTTTTCCATAGATCTCTTCTCCTTTTTCGAATCTTTTTTATACTTTTTGGACAGACTAACTCGTAATCAGATTCTTTATATCTTTTCCACAGATCTCTTCTACTTTTTCGAATCTCTCGTACAGTTCTTGAACTGACACATTGGTAAGCAGATGCTTATAATCTTTTCCACATATTCCTTCTTATTTGTCGAATTTTTCGAATCTCTCTGATAGTTCTTGAACTGATTGACTCGTAAACAGATCCTTATTATTATTCATAGATCTCTTCTTCTTTTTCGAATCTCTTTTATCGTTTCTGAACTGACGAACTTCTAAACAGATCCTTCAGATCTCTTGCATAGATATTTTTTTGGAATTTCTCTTCTTCTTTTTCCAATGCCGCTGAACTGACGAATCCGTATACAGGATCTTCATATATTTTATTCAAATCTTCAGAACCTGAAGTGGTAAACTGTACTCGTTAGATTTCTTCTTTAGGTCTCCTCTTTTTCAGTAACCTTGGCAAGCTTACTCAGGGGAGCAGGGGCGGATTCAGAAAAATAGTTTGGGGTTGGTTTCAAAAAGTAATTCTTTAATATTCATCAAATGCCAAAAAATGCCTTTTAATTTGTATGTAGTTTTAAAGTCGATCCTAACATTTCGGGGGGTTTCAACCTCCAAAACCCCTATGAATCCGTCACTGCAGGGGAGACCCAAAAATATCTGAATAGAAACCATAGAAGACGATACAGTCAGGTAAAACTAAAACAAATAGTCAAACAATCTAGGAGACAAATTTTGAATGATCGAATCACGATCGTGAATAAATAATAATTAGAAAATTTTATATTCTCAATCGTGTTTGCATTATTTGCTATTTTCAGTCATTTTTTTATTAAAAGATATTCTTTGGAAGTGTTACACATAGACGGAAAATGTAGATCTGGGCAGAGACGCACGTTATTGATCTTGACTTTCATTTACTAAACCACAAAAGAGGATTTACTATGGGATCTGTGCGGAATCACTAACAGATTAAAGTCTTCCAGAAACATGCTAAATTTTTATTTAATAAAAAGCTAGCCCGAACTTTTTTACTGGCGTCTACACAATTAAAACAAAACATTACATCAAACCAAGCAATCATTAATTTGTCGACTGATGGTATGTGGTAATGGTGAAGTAACAACTCATTAATTTGGCCCAATAATAAAAACTGCCATTACTTATGAGCTAACTCAACCTTGGCTTCAGGTGGGCACATCACTTCTGGTTTCTTGCTCTCACTTGGGTCCTACTTACCCCTTTCGTTGCATTCAGCCTTGTCTGTCTTCAGTGTAATATTAACTTTTTAATATAATTTCACAGCCTGCTGCTATGCTATCGTACAACAAAATACGAAATGGATTTGTCAGAGGGGGCGGGGGGTAAAGCAAAGGAGCAGTGGAGAGTGGGGGAGTGGCAGCAACGGCATCAGTCATGCTCGGTCGGTGCGTGCCGCGTTTATTTGCAGTTAATTTCATTGAAGAAAAATAACGCTGCGCTTGGTGGGGAGGCACGAAAGTGTTTTGACGCCTTTCACATACTTTCAGGCGACTGAGAGCCTTTTTGCGCTACCAGCTGTTGTTGATACTCTTCAATGCTGCTGTTGTTGTTGTTCTTGTTGTTGCTGTGGCATTGCCAATTATTGCATTAAAGCGCACGAAATTTTCAAATTAACGCGGCGTAAATTAAATGAGGATGATGCTGATAAAAGGCTTAGACGACAAAGCAGCGAAGCTGCGTCGGAAGCATAAAAATAAAAAAAAAAAATACGCACAAGGAGTGACGTGAACGTTCTGGGGCGGCGTTGCCAAGACGAAAAAGCACATAAAACGCTATTGGGAAATGGAAAAATGTCTGAAGCAACAAAAAGTCAACGTGAGCATTGCGTTGATGACGCTTGGCAAAGCGGTTTAAAGGCGACGACGACAGCCGACAATGCGTCACAACTGTGTCGTAGTTATTTATTTTCGTTGCAAAATTGCTAATAATGCGCTGTCACTAATGAATTGCACCAGTTAATTATAATATTTCGCTCGCTCTCGGCTTTTGCCTACTTTTGGGCGCACAAGCAACGCTTTCGTTGCAATCTGACTGACATTAGCGCCTGATGCACATTTTAATTGCATTGAAATGCGCCACAAGCGTCAGTGTCGGTGAATGTGTGGGTGCATGTGTGTTTGTGTGTGTGTGTGTGTGCATGCTTTACTTTGTTTATGTGTGCGTAATTACATCCTTATTAAGGCTGCTAGTCTGCCAGTCGAGCTGCATTTAATACCAACAACGAAACATAATTCTTGGTACCTAATAAGCCGGATGTCGAGGCCGTGCGGCGGTGTGTCATGTCGTTACAACAAGACAGCTGCACACATACAAATAAACACATTCAAAGCCATATGTGATATGGGCGTCTTTTGAGCTGAACGTATGTAAGGTTTAGTGTTTATATGTACATATGTCATGTATGTCTCTATGTGTCGATGTGTGTGTGTGTGTGCGTATCTTGCGTCAAGGTCCTGCAAGTGAGGTCAAGTAAATGTTTGCGTGCCGCTTACGCACTCGCTGCTTTAGGCTGAGTGTCTTTATGGCTCTGTGTGTGTGTGTGTGTGTACGTGTGCCATGTATGCCAACAAAATTTATTTAATTATAGCAGACAAACTGTGAAAAGTTAAAACAAATAGCGCCACTGCTGTGTGCTGTTTGCCAACGCGTTTGAAGGTTCATCCAGAATTACAGCGGACCTTGAAACTGAAAATACTTTGTTAATTAATACTTTGTTTAATTGTTTATTTAACATGCATCTATCATATAACATATATATATATATATATATATATATATGTAATTAAATATAATTATGGTGTTGTCTGACTGATTAAGTGACTGACTGACTGTTGCATCACTAACAGCTGGAACCACAAATATAATGTTTCTTCAGTCGGTTTTCAGAAAACTGTCAGCAACTAAGCAGAAACTTTTCAAAATTGAGCCTTTAAAGTGGTGTAGAATGGGTTTAACCCTTTCCGGAAATTTGTACGATATATCGTACAATTGTTTCGAAGATTTTTTATTTGACAGCGAACACAATTTTTATGGAACAGCTTTTTAATTTTAATTCAGAATTTGAAAAACAAGCAAATGACGGTGCTTCTGCGGTGGAATTTTTAAATAAATAATACTTTTTGGTAGCAAAAAGCTAAACAATTTCAAAGTTTGAATCTCAGTTTATTTATAAAACTTATTAAATTAACAATTTTTTGCGTCTGAATATTTTTCCAGAGTCTTAAAAAAATTGTACGATATATCGTACAAATGGAAAGCAAAGCTTGCAAGTTATGTTTGCATTTTTTTAAAGTTATGGATTTGGTATCAAATGTTTTGCGTTTGCTGGCCTGCCACGCCCATCTGTAAGCCACGCGTCTAATAAAATTCGACTATTCGGCAATTTTCGATTAAAAGTAAGAATTACTAGACGAGTTTATCTTTTATTGGGCAGATACAGGTTATGTAAGGTTAGACATGCGTACTTGCCACTCCCACTACGATAATAAGAATGGGCTATATTTAGTGCCTTTTTGTAAAACTGTACGAATTTGAATTGTTTGTGTGTTTTATTGAGAGGAAAAGGGCTTTGAAACAACAACAACGGTTATATAAGGCCGAATAAATGTAAATCAATTGTTTATATATATAATTTATATAACTTTAAATTTGAAGGAAATTAAATTTTTAAAAATTAAAATATTGCTTAAATTAAAAATTTTAACTAAAAAATTTGAAGGAAAAATTGACCGGAAAGGGTTAAGGGTTATATGAAGACACAATAATATCAAAATGATACATGTACCCCTCATCAAATATGCTACTTTCCTTTAGTATTTTTCATTAATCGCTGGTTGAGTTTGGGTTTCTTAAACATGATGAAAAGAAAGCAAAGCAAACATGATGAAAAGACTTGAAATATAAGAAATAATTCGACATAGTGTTTTTCAATTAAAAAAAATGCATACACGGCATCGGAATTGGGTTAAGTTTGTATGGATACAAATAATTTAATTTATCTCTTGACTCTAAATTTGATGAAAGTACTTTAAATCAGAAATAGTTGGACAAATATTTTTTAGTTTTCCTAAAATCAACATCTGACTGGGTTAGAAATGGGTTAGTAGTTTATATAAAGATATATGAATATATGGGCCTTCTGATTTCAAACATGCTGAAAGTGATCCTAATCAGAAATAATTCGAAATATAGTTTTTATGGGTTATGATTTTGCATGGAGAAACTGATTTTAATAATTCGACACGTGTTTTTGAGAGTTTTTAGAAAATAAACATCAGACTAGGTAAGAAATGGGTTAAGAGTTTATATAGAAAAACTGAATTTAATGAGCCGATTGACTTCAAAGTTGGCCACATAAGTTTAGTAGAAAATCTATTAACGCCTGTAATTCCTCGACAAATAGTGCAGAAATTCAATGTAGAAACAGTCTTTTAGACAATTCAATTTATTTAACATTTAACGTTTGTAAGGATGACATATATCAATTCTTTGTACATTTTTTTGAATTAAATTAACTTTTGATGTGGTCAAAAATGCGATAAGAGTTGTGTGAGTATGGAGAAAAGTCAATAGACTCGAACAAAGGAAATCATTTCAAAGACAGCTTTTACATGGACATTTCTATTGCAGGTTCTCGAGTGGTTTATCATTTTAGCTCAGAAAAGTATGCAGCACAATTTTTTTATACCACAAGTGCGTCAAAGGAGGTTCTCGACGAAAAGGGAGACGATGTCTCTGGAAAAAGGACCAAGTTGAGAACACCATCTCTTGGTGTGGCCAACTGGATAAAACGCACCCAATTAGAGGCGTCTGGAGAGAATTTTTGCGGCAGGCCGAAATCCGGTACCGAGTTGTTAGTACGGGATTTCTATGATAATTTCTAACTTTAACGCAGAAAAGAATGCAGCAGAATGTAACAGTAATTACAAAATGTATTCGCAGGTACTCAAAGTTAATAATATTATTTTATGATGCATACTTTTAGGCTGTATGTTAATTTAACAATTCAAACTGATATCACAAAGATTCAAACTTCTTTTATTTTATTCTTCTTCTTTAAGTTTATTTTTCTTTCATAAAAGTATTGAACAATTTCTAAAGCTAATAGTAATAATTTCTGTGGCATACTTCTAGGCTGAATGTTAATTTAAATACATCAACTAATATCACAAGGATTCAAAGTTCTCTTATTCTTTTCTTCGTTAAGGGGTCATTCTCATGCGCGGACAGGAAAAATGGACATTCTTCAGAGATTATTTCCTTTGTGAATACGAGGAATTATCAAAAAAAGATATGCCACTTTAATTTATTCATTGTTATGGTACAAAAATAAAAAAAAAAAATTTTTCATTTTTTCGAACACTTTTTTTCGATTAAAGACACGGCTTCTGCCGCGTCATGGTCAGCTGGTGGAAATGATTTTGAGTCACAGGATTATCTGAAACATAAATTTCAAAGAAATTCTTAATCAGTATTAACGTACCTCTCTGGATACCAGGGCACGAAGGACATGACGGCAACGAACAAGCCGACCGCCTAGCAAAAAAGGGTGCTTTACGCCCACTGATAGGCCCGGAACCATTCTGTGGACTACCTAGAGGACACATTCAAGAGTGGTTACGGAAATGGGTTGACCAGGAATTTGCCGACCAATGGACCAACACAACGGGACTACGGCAGGCAAAACAATTCCTGGCCCCGGACAGAGGGGTATCCAACAAACTCCTCAATCTAAACCGAGAGGACCTTCGCATCCTCACTGGGTACCTAACAGGGCATTGCTCACTCAGGTACCATCTCAAAAATATGGGAATATCCTCAACGGATGTGTGCAGGATATGTGAACTAGAACAGGAGACATCACTCCACATTCTATGCGAATGTCCTGCGCTCAGTAGAAAGAGATTTCTCCAGTTTGGTCAGGCGTCAATACCGCCATCAACCATCTGGAAACTACAACCCCAAAAAGTGCTAAAATTTATAAAAAGCCTTAACTTGGATGGTTAAAACAAAGGCTGCACAAAAGATCAAGTTGGTCGCAGTGCACTATAGCCTATCTACTATATAAAAATAAGTCGGGTTTTCCTTCCTGACGCTATAACTCCAGAACGCAGGAACCGATTTCCACGGTTTTGCATTCGTTGGAAAGGTCTCGGGCTGTGTGAGGTTTATAGCAAAGAAAATTCAGGAAAAGAACAAGGGGCGTGGCACATTTTTTATGACCCAACATTTCAGCAGAACTGTAAGTCGCACATCAATGAAACTTGGTACGAACCTACCATTTAGTCATATCTTTCGGCAGAGGGAATGGGGCGGGTATTTAACAAGAGGGCGTGGCTCCGCCCATACAACTAAAATCTTTTATATGGAATAGCTTCGGAATTGTAAGTCGCACAGCATTGAAATTTGGTTTGACATCCTCCCATACAAGTGTCATTCTACTGTTAAATTTTGATAGGCGTTGGAGAAGGGGCGTGGCACATTTTTTGTGACCCAAATATTTCGCTGAACTATAAGTCGCACAGCAATGAAACTAAGTACGAACCTACCATTTATTTATATCTTTCGACAAAGGGAATGGTGCGGGTATTGAACAAGGGGGCGTGGTACCGCCCATACAAGCCAAATCATTAATATAGAATATCTTTGAAATTGTTAGTCGTACAACACTGAAATTTAGTACCCCGTCGTCCCATAGATGAGTTATTCTACTGGTAAGATTTGGTGGGCGTTGGACAAGAGGCGTGACACATTTTTTTTGATCCAAATATTCCGCTGAACTATAGGTCGCACAGCAATGAAATTAAGTAAGAACCTACCATTTATTCATATCTTTCGACAGAGGGAATGATGAGGGTATTGAACAAGGGGGCGTGGCACTGCCCATACAAACCAAATTTTGAATAGAGAATATCTTTGAAATTGTAAGTCGTACAACACTGACGTTTAGTGCCCCGTCGTCCCATAGATGGGTCATTCTACTGGTAAGTTTTTATAAGCGTTGGACAAGGGGCGTGGCACATTTGTTGGGACCCAAATATTTCGCTGAACTATAAGTCGCTCAGCAATGACACTTAGTACGAACCTACCATTTCCTCTTTCGACAGAGGGCATTGTGCGGATATTGAATAAGGGGCCGTGGCCCTGCCAATATAACTTAAATATTGTTCAAGCGCTATCCATTTCTTTACTGAAACTTAGCAGCACCATTGCTTATTTACGGGCCTCGATTGCGTTAATCAGTAGCTCCCTCCTCTTCCTTTAGTTGGTTTTCTTCGTCAATTTTCCATTTGCCACATCGCCATTGATTCGCCATCTCGCGTATTTCATTATAAAAAAACAACAAATGTCGTGCGGGACGAAGTTCGCCGGGTCAGCTAGTTTAATAATAATAACGTACCTCTCGTCCGTAGCAAATTTAAATTTTTTCATAAGAATCTTACAAAATGGCAGGCATTGGAAGTTAGAGCAGTAAAAAATGGTTGTTTTTGAAGATTTTATCAATGAAAAAAAATATGAAATTTTTAACATATCAGAGTGAATTTGCTAGGGACGATAGCTAACAGTATGTAGAATGACGTGACAAAATCGCAGAGAGATCGGATGAATGCTTTTTTTTAAGTCATCCCCACCATTTCAAAAAAAAGCGTTCCGAGAAAAACACGTTTAAAGTTTTGACTAACTGATTGAATCCTTGCTAGAAACCTTGACCGCTCGTTATATAAATGTCTGTAGAAGCCGAAATACTTGAAATTTTCCAATAAAATTTTGACAGCACCTTCTTCAAGGATGATATGTTAAAAAAAAAAATTGATTTTTACAAAATTTCACATGAGAATGACCCCTTAAGTTTCTTTTTCTTTCATAACAAGTATTGGACAGTGTTCAAGCTTATATGTATTAATATTTTCTGTGACATACTTTTAGGCTTAATGTTAATTTGAATGCAAGAACAAATATTGAACAAATTCAAAGTTGGTTTTTCTTTCTTTTATAAAAGTACTTAGCAATTTTTAAAGCTAATATTAATATTTTCTGAAGCATACTTCTAGGCTGACTGTTAATTTGAACACATCAGCTAATATCACAAACAAAATTTAAAGTTCCTTTTCTTTTTTCTTCTCTTTTCATAAAAGTATTGAACAATTCTCAAACTCAATATTTGCATTTTCTATGGCATACTTCTAGGCTGAATGTGTATTTGAATACATCAACTTATATCACAAAGATTCAATGTTCTTTTTCTCTCTTCTCCTTTCATAAAAGTATTGAACAATTTTCGAAACTAATATTAATATTTTCTGTGGCATAATTCTAGGCTGACTCTTAATTTGAATACATCAACTAATGTCACAGAAATTTAAAGTTCTGTTTCTTTTTCTTTCATAAAAGTATTGAACAACTTTCAAAGCTAATTTTAATATTTTCTGTGGCATACTTCTAGGCTGAATGTTAATTTTAATATATCAAATAATATCACAAAGATTTAAAGTTCTGTTTCTTTTTGTTTCTTCTGCTTTCATAAAAGTATTAAATTATTTTCAAACCCAATATTAATATTTCCTGTGGCATACTTATAGGCTAAATATTAATTTGAATATATCAACTTATACCACAAAGATTCAAAGTTTTTTCTTTTTCTTTCATAAAAGTATTGAACAATTTTCAAAGCTTATTTTAATATTTTCTGTGGCATACTTCTAGGCTGAATGTAAACTTGATTACATCAACAAATATCACAGAGATACAAAGTTAGTTTTCTTTCTTCTCCTTTCATAAAAATACTGAACAATTTTCGAAATTAATATTAATATTTTCTGTGGCATACTTCTAGGCTGAATATTAATTTGAATACATCAACTAATGTCACAAATATTCAAAGTTGGTTTTCTTTCTTCTCCTTTCATAAAAGTTTTGAACAATTTTCGAAACTAATATTAATATTTTCTGTGGTATACTTCTAGGCTGAATGTTAATTTGAATACATCAACTAATATCACAGAAATTCAAAGTACTGTTTCTTTTTCTTTCATAAAAGTATTGCATAATTTTGAAAACTAATATTAATATTTTCTGTTGCATACTTCTAGGCGGAATGTTAATTTGAATACATAAACCAATATCAGAAAAGATAAAAAGTTCCTTTTTTTTCTTCTGCTTTCATAAAAGTATTGAACAATTTTCGAAACTAATATTAATCTTTTCTGTGGCATACTTCTAGCCTGAATGTTAATTTGAATACATCAACTAATATCACAAAGAGTCAAAGTTAGTTTTCCTTTATTCTTCTTTTTCGATTTGCAAGATATGAAAAGTTTTCTTATGCATAAATGACAGTTATGCATTAAGCAGCAAAAACAATGCACTCTTCATAACTTAATTACTTAATTTCATAATTTTCACCTTTACGCTGACGTGCTGTTAAAATCTTGACAAGTTTTGCTGGCGTTTTCTCAACAAACAGTGCCTTGCAACTCGGCAGCAGACACACACACACACATATACATACAACTATCAGTCATCCAAGTGAACGCAGATGAAGTTGCAGGGTGCAATGAGTCCACGTTAAGGCGCTATGAAATTACGAGAACAAAGGCACAAGTAGCGGCAACCAGCCACCGGAAAACGGATGTGCGTCAGCGTCAACCGGATGCTATTAAAATTTCACTCAAAATCTTGCAAGAAAAAATAAAAAAAAAAATAAATAAAGGAAGAAAATATCGGTGAGATGAAAAAGCTGAATAAATACAATAAAAGCGTGGCTTAATAAACAATGCGAAAAAGGTTCGGCGGTAGCACTGTCCGTCACGGCGCGACCACAAAAAACGACAAAAGTAGTAGAAAAGCCGAGGGCGTTGTGCCGACGTGCTAATAATAATAATAATAAAAAATCATAAAAATTCATAATGAGTTGGTTCAGCTGGTGCTTCTTCTTCTTTTGATTCTTTTGAATGTTATGCGCCACAATGTTGTTGCAGTTCTGGTTGCTGGTGGTGGGAGTACGCGGCTTTGAATACACAAACACACACACACACAGGCAAAAGGCGCAACTAATGAAATTTACGACTTTTTCTACTTAAGCGGCACCCTTTTTCGCAACACTTTTGCTTATTTATTTGGTTATTGTGCTACTGGCTATTTTTGTTGTTGTTTAGAAAGATATGCGCCATTCTAAAGCCATCTTTGCGCATGGCTCTTGCAAAAGAGTTATCAAAAATCATCTCCTCCCAAGTAAATAAACAATAAAAATGATGTAATGCTATGATTGGGGCATTGCACGTGGTCAGGCGGTTCATAGCACTGAAAGGGTTAAGGCACAAACTCATTATTGTGCACTATAAAATTATGAAAAAAAATATGTACAACAATGTGATCCCAACTGTGTTGTTTACTTCTATCGCGGCACACACTTTATTATTATTATTATTATTTTATGCATTGTTGCATGGTTGTTGTTGTTGAGTTGATTATTATTGTTGTTGTTGTTGCTTTTATAATGTTTTAAATAATTCACTTGCAGGCGATGGGCGCCTCGGCTATTTAATGCGCGTTAAATGGACACAACATAATAAAGTTAAAAGGCAGCACAGATTGAAATTTATTAGAATTATTTTCATTTCTTGCATGCAAGAAAAAAGTACAAAAAACAAAGAATATACAAAAAGAAAAACAGAAATAAACAAAAGCGCTCTGTAATGGAATGTTGAAGCCATTTTCTTCATGTTGGAGTCACGATTTTTTATGGTGGTTTGAGTTTTGGTTAGAAAATCGGCCACTTGTATAAATTTAGTTTGTTTGATATTTTATCAATTTTATGTGGCTATTAATTTGATTTTGGTTTTTGTTTTAGTGCTTTTCGCTTTTGCCTAACATCTTTATTAAGTGATGCTTTTACGCTCTAACTGATTGCGCGCTGCTTATCCGGGGGGGGGGGGGGGGGACGCTACTTTCTGGAGCAGCGGTCACGTTGACATATAAGATATGTGGACAATATTTTTGAATGTAGATAGATGGTGTTCAAGGTCATTCTTGTACTATACTATTTATACCAACGACCACTTTCCTGTCTAAAAATGTGGACTTTTGTTATTCCTTTGATTTTTCTTTTATTTGGTTACCTGCGTTCAATTTCTATTGTTATCTGATTTCTGTTGCTATTTCTTTCACTCTTCCCTTCTTTGGTCACTTTGAGTTTGATTTCTGTTGCTATTTCTTCCACTGTTCCCTTCGCTGGTTACTTGAGTTCAATTTCTGTTTCTATTTCTTTCACTCTTCCCTTCTTTGGGTACTTGAGTTAAATTTCTGTTGCTATTGCTTTCACTCTTCCCTTCGCTGGTTACTTGAGTTCAATTTTTGTTGCTATTTCTTCCACTGTTCCTTTCATGGGTTACTTGAATAAAATTTCTGTAATTATTTCTTTCACTCTTCCCTTCGTTGGTTACTTGAGTAAAATTTCTGTTGCTGTTTCTTTCACTCTTCCCTTTCTTTGATTACTTGAGTTAAATTTCGGTAGCTATTTCTTTGAATCTTCTCTTCTTTGGCTTTGAGTTCAATTTCTGTTGCTATTTCTTTGACTCTTCCTTTCGTTGGTTACTTTAGTCAAATTTCTGCTGCTGTTTCTTTCACTCTTCCCTTCTTTGGTTACTTGAATTGAATTTCTGTTGCTATTTCCTTGATTCTTCCTTTCATTGGTTACTTGAGTAAAATTTCTGTTGCCATTTCTTTGAATTGCCTTTCTTTGGTTATTCAATTTCTGTTGCTATTCTTTTTCTTTGAATTTCTATTTCTTTAAATCCTTCCTTCCTTTCTTTGAATTCAATTTTTGATGTTTAAATGCAAATTAGAAACTATCCTATATCAAATTTCATTTAATATACTGGACAAGAAATATTTCGCTCCATTTCTTGCCATTTTTCTTGCTAAGGCACTGAACACTCTTCTGTAGATTTCAAAAACAGATTTGAAGCTCCTAAACTTCATGAGAAATATAGATGATCTTACTCCTCTTAAATGCCGGCCTCGATAGTGCAGCGGTTAGTGTGCTGGGTTCTCATACCAGAGGCCCTAGGTTCGATTCCCAGCTCAGGCTAGTGAAACACTACTTCTTCCACTTCTATCGCTATCCACTTGAAGCACCTCCGGAACCTCTAATTTTATTCCGTTTACACGAGCTAAAATAATGGGGGGTTAGAATGGCGTTAAATGGCATCGCATCGAGTTCAAAATTCACAAAAATGCTTGAGCCTTCGGAAAATTGCTCCACAGCTCCACAGAAATTGCTCTTAGAGGTTTAACATATATTAGTGGCCCTACTAATTTTTGCTTCTGAACATTTCTTTCGAAAATACTTACTCCCTATCTCCAACCCTTAATGTTGCTCCCATACAAAGTGATAGTTTTTATAAAATGTGCTCCCATTGCTTCCAGGTTGCACCCAGACGTTTCAAATGTAAGACTGACCCACATTTATTTTTCTTTCCAAATGTTTTCCTCATACACACCTAACCGCTATCTCCAACTTTCAAGGGGGCTGTCATACGAAACTGGTTATTTTCTATGGAATCAGCTACCCATTTGCAAGTGTAGTAGTTAAGTCAGCGAGGAAACATCGCATCTCGCAAAGTACTGAACCGATTTAAAAGATTTATTCAGCGATCGACAACATTTTTCGGTATAAAAAATACAAAATTATTTCAAGTTAAAAAATTCACCACCAGAGGGCGCTAGTGCTACGCAAACGAAGTTGTGAGGTTGTCAACGAAATTAAATGTATTATCTGTTTGTGGTTTAAGGTGAACTGTTAAGCTGAAACGTTTGGATTTAGGTGTTTTACCGTCATCAAGATATACAAAATTTTATAAGAGTGAATCACGGAAAAGTCTCTTCTTTTATGAAACCGCTACATTGGAAGACACAGCAGTCAGGATCAAACTTGTTGGTATGACAACAATAGGTAGGTACGCCTTTACTGTGTTATTGTGATACTTGCCTATTGAGATGAGAGCTTTGATATGTTTGGGACCATTAAGATGGACCAGAGCTGAAACCTTCTAGATTTTTGTTTTTAGCTTTCAGCAAAGATATATTTATCTATAAATTGGTAGACAAAAGGGAATCTGAGCCGGAAGTGGAGTATTTTCTATTATGATAACCGTTCAAAGTACAGCTAGATGTTTGAATAGACTAGGATTTTAAGCATTGAGTGAAGATATTGTTACGAAAATGACTAGTTCGTATCTGATTGTGCTTGAACATAAAACAACTTCATGTATTCAGCGCAAACGCAGTCAAAAAATCAACGATCACTTTATATACAGATTTACACTTTTCTTGTATCTACACGTGTTTCCACTTTGCTTGCTCGACCCCTTGCGCTGCACACTGCTGCTTTTATACTAGTTTTCTTATCGCGCCGAAGTTTCTTGCACATTCCAGTTGTACTTTCTATCTTGATTGTTCTAGCACAGCTCATCACCTTTCGCGAACCATCCTCGCCATATTATAGCAAGCGAATTATAGCAAGTTTGCCGTACTCTGAAGTGCATGCCTAAAAGTATGCTATGCATTCATGCATAGCACAGCACAGAGTGCCTCATCGTTTCAATATCAAAACTTATAGATTAAAGAAGATCTGAATTGAAAGTTGAGTGCCTACTAAAAAATTAACCCTTAAAGTTACAAATTGATGCTTAAGAAGACAGTGAAATGACTATAAAGAGTCTGAGCTGAAAGACTGGGCTGACACTGAACTTAGTCTAAACTAAATTTTATTGCTAAAAACTGTCATAACTATTTTCAAGGTTAAGTTGTTATTGTATAATTGGGTTAATGTTTTTTGTATTATTTGATATTTGTATTTATTCTTATTCATGTTAACTATTGTAGTAAAAAAGACTAAAGTCTTAGTGTACTAAAATTTATTTTTAAATAAATTCTAATTCAAATTTAAAGTTCAAATACTGTAAACTACGATCCAAACCTAAATTGGATACTGTTTTGCCTAAAGCCTAAAATAGATTTTTGTACTAAAAAGACTAAAGTTTTAATGTACTAAATACTTATCTTAATACTAAATACTATTTCTTTTTTAAATAATATTTCTAAATAAATTCAAATTTAATGTTCAAACACTCCAAACTAAGTTTCAATTAGGCTTACTGGATGCTGTGTTGTGTATTTTTAGTTTGCTATTTTAATTTTGTGTTTTTTTTTAACTTTGATTTTCCTAAGATATTTTTGAAGTTGAAACTTGACAGTTCTGGCATTATGACAAATGAACACTTAGAATCGTATTTGGGAACTTGTAGCAGTTCCCTTTTTCTTAACATTTCTAAAACAATTCTTAACATTTCTAAAAGATATAGTAGATCGATATAAAAATTGGTGTAAAGTAAAATTATTAAAATAAATTGGAAGTACGATTTTTGAATTCCAACAGCCACTACTTACATCAAGTGTAGCTCTGTTCAGCAGTCGTGAAGCCCAACTGAAAAACTTTGCGTTACTTGCAAACGCTTGGCAAATGTTCGCGACCCCAAAAACTGACCGCAAGAATTCGTCTTCATTAGGCACACACACGTGCGTACGGTGGACGGTAAGCGGGGAAGGATGCGCATAAGGACCACCTACAAATAAACATCGAAAAGGGAAAGAGAGCAGTTAAGGGGTTTTGGATGGTGGAGACGCTGAAAATCGAAGACGTTGAACGCAGCGCATTTATAATGTGCGGCAAGTGACGAACGTTGTGGTAAGCGTTGGTATTGTGCCGCTGTGCCACATGTCGTGCTGCGCGGCTGGTGCGTACAGCTCAGCGGGTTGCGAGGAGGGGGGGGGGGGAGGAGGATAGCGGCAGGCAGTGATAAATACGAGTGTGAGTGCGCGCGCTAATTTGATAAACGAGCGCGCATTCAATCAAATCAATCAGTGGTTGGCGGCGCTGGTGGCAAACTGGGTTAATGGTGAGTTTGTTAGTGTGGGAGAATGAGGCAAACGGCGTCAAGGTGAGTGGGCGCAGAAAATGTGCACAGAGAACAAAGTTCAAGTGGAATAAGGGAAGAAGCTGGCATATACCAGAAGATGAGATGAGCAGTGATTAAAAGATAAAGAAGAAGAAGAAGTGGTAGTGGCATAGAAAGTGTGGGAGGAGAGTTGCAGAGATATGTGCTTATAAGGACAGAGATAAATTAATGAATGAATGAAGTATGAAAGTATGAGAAGAGAAGATGAAAGTTTTGTTGAATCAATGCATAATTGAAGATCTTAAAAGTGGACCCAATAGGGTCTGCAAGTGCAAGATTTTAAGGACATTGTAGTAAGGCTGATTGAATATGAACGTAAAAGGAAGTAGAAAAATGTTGATATACAGAATGAGTAGCTTAGGTACAGACATTTTAAGAATATTGATTGAAATTTTATTTCATTTTATTTTGTTTTATTGAATTTTATTTTATTTTATTTTGATTTATTTTATTTTATTTTATTTTATTTTTTTTTATTTTATTTTGTTTTATTGAATTTTATTTTATTTTATGTTATTTTATTTATTTTAATTTTATTTTGTTTTATTTTATTTTTTTTATTTTATTTTGTTTTATTTTATTTTATTTTATTTTATTTTATTTTATTTTATTTTGTTTTATTGAATTTTATTTTATTTTATGTTATTTTATTTATTTTAATTTTATTTTGTTTTATGTTATTTTTTTTATTTTATTTTGTTTTATTTTATTTTATTTTATTTTATTTTATTTTATTTTATTTTATTTTATTTGATTTGATTTGATTTGATTTGATTTGATTTGATTTGATTTGATTTGATTTGATTTGATTTGATTTGATTTGATTTTATTTTATTTTATTTTATTTTATTTTATTTTATTTTATTTTATTTTATTTTATTTGATGTTATTTTATTTTGATTTATTTTATTTTATTTTTTTTAATTTTATTTTATTTTATGTTATTTTATTTAATTTTTTCATTTTTTTTGTTTTATTTTATTTTATATTGTTTTATTTTGTTTTATTTTGTTTTATTTTATTTTATTTTATTTTATTTTATTTTATTTTATTTTATTTTATTTTATTTTATTTTATTTTATTTTATTTTGTTTTATTGAATTTTATTTTATTTTATGTTATTTTATTTATTTTAATTTTATTTTGTTTTATTTTATTTTTTTTATTTTATTTTGTTTTATTTTATTTTATTTTATTTTATTTTATTTTATTTTATTTTATTTTATTTTATTTTATTTTATTTTATTTGATGTTATTTTATTTAATTTTATTTTATTTTATTTTATTTTATTTTGTTTTATTTTATTTTATTTTATTTTATTTTATTTTATTTTATTTTATTTTATTTTATTTTATTTTATTTTATTTTATTTTATTTTATTTTATTTTATTTTAAATTATTTTATTTTATTTTATTTTAAATTATTTTATTTTATTTTATTTTATTTTATTTTATTTTATTTTATTTTAAATAATTTTTTTCCTGTGGTCTCTCCACAGGAAAAAAAAGGTTACGATATTAGGTTAGGTTAATTAGGTTAGGTTATTTGTATGTTAGGTTAGGTTAGGTAAGGTCAGGTTAAACTGGTTGGCCGGATAGGTTGGGTACCTAGCGGTACCAGATGGAGTTGCTTAGGCGCTAAGAGCTGGTGAGCGTAGGATGTCTGTTTTTTTGACGAATTTGAGCAGCAAATTGACATCAAGCCTTTGCACCTATGGACTATTGATATAGAAATCGAATAAAATGAAAGGAATGGGTACAGTAAATTCAAAGAGTTTAATTCATGGCAGGATTTACCGATAATAAATCAATCTAACCTAAGATTTGTAAGCTACTAAATAAAAAAGTAAAGTCAATGTTGAAGCAAATACTTGAATAAAGAATCAAGGACTGCATACGATGTATTCATGGTTGCATTATTCCTATTCGACTATAACTATGCACATCTCTATGTATCGATGTGTGCCTGCGCGTTTAGTTGTGTGAATTCGTTTCGTTAATTTGCACTCTGTCCTTGAAAATACCAGCGAATAATGCAAAAAAGAATACTGGAATGAGAAAATGACGCAGGCGCAAGCAATTCCTCAAGCGGTTTTATCTTTGAATACAGATGTGACTACGCATGTTGCGTATGTGTGCTTATATTACTTAAGCCCTGTGTATGTGTTGGTGAGTATGTGAATGATAGGTTTTGGTGGTTAGCATGAAAATTAATTAGACGCAGTGGTTGGATGAGGGAAAATTACACACTAAAATAAACATCACAGCATATTCTTGCACTAAATGTGCGCAACGATTAGATGCAAAAGAGTGAAGAGATAGAAGAATTCAATATAAAATGAACAAATAGAAAATGCAAAAAATAGTAGGCTACCAATATGGGGAAAAATGTACATAGTGAAAAATTCAAAGTGGTAAATGCCAGTTAATGGCAGAAAATTAAAAATGCAGCATTTTCATTGCATACATTCAGGCGAACAAGTCTTAAACATGCCTAATAAATGTTTAACAAGTGGGCTCAATGCCAGCTCGACCAAGTGGGCGGTAGCGCACTATAAATGTTAACGAGTGCACAAATGCTGTTTGAGGGGCCGGCGAAGAGTTAGAGAGGAAAACGACCAGGGAGCAGAAAAATAAGAGAAAATTACTGAAAGGAACATATGTTGAAGCAGCTGTTGTTGCTGTTGCTGCTGCCTAATCTACTGACCACTAACATGATGAACACAGAGAAATACATACAACTTAACATATACACACACACATGCACACAAACAGACAGTTGCCCGAACGTAATGATGCACAAATCTACATACATGTACAGACATACATTTGTGTAAACAAATGTACCATCAACGCAACATCAAATATAACGTTGAACAGCATCAGCAGCAACAACAACAACAACAACAAATGACAGTAATGTCAGTAAAATAGCAACAAAAATGCGCCAACACAACAAGAAAAACAAAGATTTGTGTGTAGAAATAAGCAGAAAAATGCCAACAATGGCCATGGCCATGGAATGAAGTCTTGCTGTGGCTTTTGCTGCGGCTGCTGCGCTTTGTTGGACTAAAGGAACAACAGTAGAAGCGGCAGCAGCAGCACGCTGAAGGGGTCAGTGGCATGGCATCATGGCCGGGCATTATTAGGATTCCGAACGCAAGCCGTTGAAGCAACACGACGGACATGAAGTGGACGCAAAATGGCATAATAGAAAAATCCACTAAACAAAGAAACAACGAAAACAACAGCAACTTGGAAAAAATGAAAAAAAATTGCATGCTAGAGAGAAATATTTAGAGGTAGAGGGATCCAAGTGTAGGGACATGTGGGCAGCAAAGACATTGAATTGGTTTTAAGCATTTTTGAAAGAACAGATAGAAAAAATTAATAAGTAATCCTTAAAAAATATGACATTTAAAATTAAAAAACTCTGTGAGAGAGAAGATAAAATGCAGCCTGAAAGTATGCTTAATTATTTAACTTTATGTTAAAGAATTTTGCATTTAGTTGGATTAAAATTAACCCACAACTGGTTACTACATTTATTTGAAAACGATTTCGTATTACCTCATTTAAGTAACAATTTTTAACTCCAGTGTCCTCCATTTAACTTTGAACCTAAGATAAATTGTTGCTCTGCAGTTTAAAGTTTGAAGTTTTTTAAATTTAGCCTACAAGTATGCTACACATTTTTTATAGCGAAGAGTGCTTTATGAGCAAGTTGTATTCTGGTTTCATAAGTTTTATTTTAGTTTAATTTTAAGTAAATAACACAAAATTTAAAGTAATAAGATGGAATTTCAGGTATTTCCATTATTTTTGGTATACTTTTAGGATGATTTTTAATAACAATCTCATCGGTTTTCACTTATAGTTTGCACTAAACAGAGTTAAATGGACATTAGAGCTGCTGCGTGTATGATATTTCCATAAGTTCTGACAGAATTTCAGGTTATTTAGTTTTTTGTGGTATACTTTTAGGATGATTTTAAATAATAGGGGAGACCGGGGCAAATACGCCCACGTTTTGGAAAATGTATTTTTCAACATGACAGTAATGATTCTCGAATAACAATATATGTCACGCGCTAGTGTCTTTCCTAAGGAACAAAACTCACATTATCATTTTTATAGATTCCTATTTATTTTCAAGTTTCAACGAAAAATTTAAAGTAATATCGAATTGGCCATTCGGAAAACCCTCGGGGAAATACGCCCACTGCCCGGGGCAAATACGCCCACTTTATTAATTCAAGATTCTCGGACGAAAGTAATAGAAAACAACATTTCAGAAACGAAATACTATAAACAGAGAGCGTTAATATTATTACGCTCTCACTGTGCCGACGCTTGCTCCCTCTTGATAATGAAAATATTGCAAATTCGAGCTTGCCCTATGCCATTCGATTGTATGAGCGTAAGACATCTTATACTTAATTGTCTTTGGTGGTAACCTATAGTCAATAATAAAATTATTTGAGGAAGAAGTTTTTTCCACGAATGATAAATAATATTAATAATTTTATATATTCTTATACAGTGTAGTCACGAAACCACGGAAATAAATTTACTCTAATTTTTCCATATTTTTCTGAAATGAAAAGTCCACTTTTTACAAAACTATCAATTGAAAAAAATATTTTAGAAAAAAATGGAACAAATATGCTTTATTAAAACTTCTAACTTGAATACTTTCTTCGATTTTGAGTTCTGCGAAAAGTGGCGAAGGATTTTTCAAATTCGGAAAAATACAGAAAAAGTTTCGTTAGGTTTTGGTCCGTAACTTTCATACCACCCTGTATATTAAGTAGGTCATTTATCTGGACCACGCTGTATATTAAGTGGATGTATTTCTGGACCACCCTGTATATTAATATAAAATTGTCATTTATAATCTTCAGGCAGTAAAACCTTGATAAATGCGTTAGGTGGGCGTATTTGCCCCGAAACGAACTGGGCGTATTTGCCCCAAACAACAAAATGTTTTTTTAAAAATTAAAAAAAATACAAAAAAACTTTTTACGACAAAACTACTTTGGCCTACAGTTTTTCTTACTTCAAATAACAGGAAAAACTTACCTGGTTGCATAAGGAACGAGAAACGAAGATTGTAGATATTTTTTCCTAAACTGCAAAACTTAGATGTTCAGACTATGGAACGACAAAACAATCTGCTTTTATTTATAACGTTTTAACCGCAATGTCAATCGCCTCGATTTTTTTGTGGTTATGTCTACGAGTTAAGGCGCACTTACAAAAAAATTGGCGCGGAATTTGAATGAATACTTTAAAAGAAACAACGGGTGGGCGTATTTGCCCCGTGGGCGTATTTGCCCCGGTCTCCCCTACTCTCGATCATTCTGAATGCGATATTTATATATTATTAATTGTAAAAATTAATTTCGTAATTTCATTTTTTGTGGTATACTTTTAGGATGAAATTAAATGATACTCTCGACAATTCTGAATTTTATATTTATTTATTTTTAATTGTTAAAATTTATTTCGTAATTTCGTTTTTTGTGGTATACTTTTAGGATGAAATTAAATAATACTCTAGACGATTCTGAATTTGATATTTATTTTTAATTGTAAACTTAATTTCGTAATTTCGTTTTTTGTGGCATAGATTTAGGATGATTTTTAATAATACTCTCAACAATTCTCAATACGATATTTTTTATTTATTTTTAATTGTTAAAATTAATTTCGTAATTTGGTTTTTGTGGCATACTTTTAGGATTATTTTAAAGAATAATCTCAAATATTTTGAATTTGATATTTATTTATTTTTAATTGTAAAAAATAGTAATTGATTGAATAAAAATTTGTTTGTCCTGGCTCAGGGATGATGACGTTGGATCCACGTTGGTTGTAGGTTCAAATCCCGACTCAGTGAACAACAAATGACAAATATTTTTGTTAAAGAATTGAATGATTGATAAAATAATCATCATGACGCAGTAGCATCTCAAATTAATGCATTTTAGGTTCAAGTCTCGATTCACAAAATACCAAAAACTGAAAATACCAGTAAATGATAAATTTTCGAGACTACTCGCTGTAAAATGCCTTCAAATCGCTTGTCTTAGTTTAGTTTCCTTTGGATATCAGATATTAGGGAATATTAGTGGGAAGTTCAGGAAGGATTGTTCCTAAGAGATCTTGCACCAGTTGAAAACGCTTTAAGGATTACTGGAAATTCAGTAAGAATTAAAATAATTTTGTATTTCCTCGAATAAGAAATTCAGTACTTTAGGATTGATCCTAAGACACTTGTCGAATTCCAGGTCATAGATGCCTGTCGTCTGGACTTGTTTTAATCTTTCATAAGTCAGTAAGCTAAATAAAGTAAGTTAGAATTAGGTTCAACACATTTGTCAGGTATTAAAAGAAAATTAATTGGATAATCAGTACTTTAGAATTGATCTTAAGACACTTGTTGTATATAAGAGGAAGACAAGTCGGACTCTGGGTCATAGAGGACTTTTATCTGGCATTTGTTTCAAACTTTCATAGGTCATCAACTTAAAAAAAAGTTAGGATTAGGTTTAACACAGTTTTCAGGTATTAAAAGAAAATCAGTTTGAAAATCAGTACTTTAGAATTGATCCTAAGACACTTGTTGGGTATAACAGGAAGAAGCTGAGAAGCTCAGCCAACCTCATCCAACTTGAGGCAACTTCAGAAGGAAACCAATTGGAAAATCAGTAATTTAGAATTGATCCTAAGAGACTTGTTGGGTATAAGAGTCGACAAGTCGAACTTCATAACATAAAGGACTTTCATCTGAGACTTGTTTCAATCTTTTATAGGTCAGTAAGTTTGACCAGGAACGAGAGACCAAAGATGTGGAGTTTTTTTTTTCGAATTAAAGCTGTGAAAGCTTTAAGCTCTCTTTTTCTTCTCAATCGACTAGCAACTTTGGCATCAATCTTTGGGACGTGGGATATGTGATTCAATGATTCAATTCGAACTGAAAGGATTAAATCACAAATAAAACAGAAATAACAACTCAAATCTTTGGATTTCAGGGCATGTCAAATAATTTAATGATCCAATAGGTGAGGATCCCATGATAATAATTCAATAATCCAATACTGAAAGTAGAAGGTTCCTTATAAACCAAAGACAAAAGTTGGCACTTTTATATGTTCGCTCAAGGATTTGCAGAAATTACGTAAGCAAAGATCCTTCTTCACACGTAGATAGATATAAGGTTTATGAAGAAAAATATATCTGACCTTAAGAATATTTGTTTTTTTTAGTTTTTTTTAACAAACTGGACACTTAACTAAGCCTATCGGAGAATTCGTCCACGGTCCATCTAAGCCAACAGTAGCGCAACACGGCCGTTCGGTTCGCATTGCAAACTATAACAAACAAGCCGTCGCTATTGCGTACATGGCGCCGCTTTACGTTGCCACTTAAATAGCCGCCGCACATTGCTGCCGCTCGGACATTTTCAGTGTGTTTACTTTGGATTTCTTGTCGTTTCTCTCTCAATTTTGTGCCTCCAGTCGATGCGGTTGTTTTGCCTCTCGTTTTGTTGGCGCTGGTGGTGATTTTTTGTGCATTTTTTTCTGCGCACATACAAGTTGATTTTGTCTCTTTGTTGTTGTTGTTGTTGTTATGGTGTTTTGTATTATTATGACATATGTAGGCAGTGCATGTTAACATGCGAACGCAGCGAGCGAACACAGGCGACGGGCCACCACTTGGTTGCCGGTTGGTGCGTTCCATTCGCTGGTCGCTTGTTTGTTTGTTAGCTGGCTTGTTGTAGCATTTGTGGTTTTGTGTACATTTGTTTGTTGTTGTTGTTGTAACAGTGGCGCCACTGAGCGGTTTTTTATATCAGTTATTGCTTGTCCAGCGGTCGGTTTGCGGTGATTCGTTTGCTACATGAACCATGGCGGGGGGAGTGAAATAAGTTTTGTTGTTGTTGTTGATTTTTTTAGCTGCTGCACATTTGCTATTTCATAGCATCAATTGTGCATAATTTTCGTATTAAAATGTTTTTCTTGGTTTAATTTGTGTGCGCGCTGTGGTAGAGTTTTGTTTTGTTACTTTGGCATTTGTTTGTTTGTTTTGACTAGAATTTCAATTAAGCGCAACGCTAATTAAGTACATAATTTAATTTATGATGTTTGCGTTGAAATGTCTGAAACTTTAAAATGAAATAATAATATTGGTGGTAAAAAATAATAAATGAAAATAATAAAGAAAAAAATAAGTAATAGCTCAAATAATGCAAAATTTATTGGTGGATGAGTCTATGAGAGACCATGACATTATAATGAAATTTTGTATGGTAAAAATAATATTTTTCAAAGCTTATTGTTTCATTTTGAGTAATAAAACTGCATTCAGGTTAATCTTAAAATAACACAAAAATATTATAAAATAAAATATGATTAATTTTAATAACAAAAAATAATTATTTCTCACGAATATTCCACAGCTTAGTTGGAAATTCGATTTATAGAGTATTAAATGATTAAAAAAATGTGGTAAATGTGGTAAACAAATAATAATGTTTAAAGCTCAAAAATTACAAAATTATTAGTCGATGAGTCTATAAGAGTCCATGACATTAAAATGCAATTTTGTATGGTAAAAGATAATATTTTTCAAAGCTTATTGTTTGACTTTCAGTAATAAAACTGCAGTCAGTTTAATTTTAAAATAATAAAAAAAAAGATTAATTTTATTAATTAAAAATAATTATTTCTCAAGAATATTTCACAGCTTCGTTGGAAATCAGATTTATAGAGGATTAAATTACTAAATACGATGGGTTGGTTTGTCTAGAATTTAAATTTGTTGCGCAAATTACATAATTTCATTTATGATGTTTGCGTTGAAATGTGTGAAACTTTAAAATGAAATAATAATATTGTGTGGTAAAAAAATAATAATTTTTAAAGCTCATAAATTACAAACTTATTAGTCGAGGAGTCTATAAGAGTCCATGACTCAAAGCTTATTGTGTTAGTTTCAGTAATAAAAATGCAGTTACGTTAATTTTAAAATAATATCAAATTATTACAAAATTCAATATGATTACTTTTATTAGATAATACGAAATAATTATTCCTCAAATATTCCACAGCTTTCTTGCAAATCAAATTTAATCCTCTCTTTGATTCCTAAATACAAGCTAAGCGTTTTTATTCTCCATTTTGTGGCTTCACTTTTATGTGTTTAATAAAATCCTAATGTCGATTTGTGCTTCTAAAATGTCACTGAAATTCTCTTGAAAAGCATAGCAACGCATAAAACCGACGGAAAAGAGCAGAAAGGGCATTTTATCTGCCCAAAACAGTTACGTCTTAACCTGCTAACAAAGCAATCAACCAGCAAACTTCAAACCAATGCGACTACAGTTAATGCGATGAGAGCGTTCAAAGGACTCTCAGCAGGTAATGCGGCGGTATAAAAATTGGATTACAATTGGATTGCTTGCCGCAATATGAACACATATCAAAAACACATAACACGAAATCAAAGTTGCCGAAAAGAAAAGCTGCCAAGTAACTTAAGAGATTTAAGATTTTGAAATATTGTCAAGTGCACAAAAGTACCTACACACATATGCCAGAGCTGCATATACGTACATGTGGATAGATGAAACTTACATTCTTCCAAGGCTGTGTGTAAGTAGAAAAAGGGGCAAGAAAATGAAGCCTGGCAGCAGTTAAAATGTTAAAAAGTGCGTCAGCAGTGACAATACAACAACCAAAAGCATATATATTTGTGCCAGTATGAAGTATGACGTAAGATAAAATGTCAACCACACTGTTGGCGGCCACATGTTCCATTTCCACACACACACACAACGACATACAACAACAAACGCCGTCGTCATTGTGAAAGCAAGGAAGCGAGCGCGCTCCAATTTCGTTGCCGTAAAGCCAAGCTAATCCTTTAATTTAATATTTCATTTCAGCTGCCATACACACACACAAATATATTCAACACACACATGCTCACAAATATGGAGACGCACACAGCCTAACTGCACCGCTGCAAAGAGCTGTAGCCGTAGCACCAACTGCCCTACTGGGCGTATACGTAATTGTAATTTCATTTCAATTTCATTTGAGAATCATTCAACTGTAGAGGCAAACGAAAACGCTTCACGACAGCAAGGCAAAGCATTCACAAATGTGTGCGATAACTTAACAATGAAACGAAATTAAACAAAGCAAAGAAGAAAAGATTCGTTCTTCTGCTTTATAATCGTTGACTTTTTGTTCTCATTTGAAATGCTTTGCTTTGCACGATTTTTCTTGCGAATTTTTAGCAAATTTCATATGCGCTCATTGTCATAATTGCGCTGTCATTTGACTTTTGTAGCGCCCACACACAAACACACACACACACACACACGCGTACGTCTAAAGAATGTAATTTTTTATTGCCGCTTTTTAGGCGCACGTGTGCTTTATGTTTGTCATTTCTTCACTGCTAGCTGCGCACTTGTTTGCAGTTCTTTTCAGGACATTTGCTTTGTATTATTTGTGCGCGTCAAGTGACAACTCATTCCACCTCTGTCGCGACTCGCTTGCGCGCTGCCGCTTTGCACTTTTCGGTGCTGTTGGCCGCTGTCAAAAATATTTTGCCAACGCGCTGCGACATTCCTAGACTTGAAATATGTCTCAAGTCTGATGTTGTTGTATCTAATGTTTTGTTGTTGTTGCATAATATGTGAACATATTTTAATTTGACATTGTTGTAGGGCGCTTGTGTAGATGTTTGTCGGCAGTTGTCAGCGTGTCTGTGTGAGTATAAGAAAAAAATAGCTAGCAACAACAAACAAGCAATTGAACAACAACTTCAACAAGTACAACAAAAATCTGTTGCTGTCAGATAACAAAGCAAATGAATTTCTTGCTTGCTCGAGTCAGTGGCCACAATAAACGCTGCAACAACAACAACAACGCAACAGTTAGCAAGTAAAGAAACCATCCAACAACAAAGTGACGCGCACATAGTAAAAAAAACGAGAAGACTAAAAACAACAACAACAGCGCAAAGAAAGGTTTCTGTTTATTATGCCTTTGGGTTATTTAACTGCTGCCGTTTCAATTTTCGCTTTTTGTTCTCTTTTTTTCTTGTGTCCGTGTGCCCTTTGCACCTCGGCGCGCCCTCTGTGCTTATCACTTGATTGTCATTTAAATTGAAAGTCAAAAAGCAGCAAGCAAAGGCGACAGCCAAAATCTGCAATAAAAATTAAAAAAATAGAATTAAATAAAATTGAAAATAGATAAAAAAGTACCAAAATAAAATAAAGTATTGTCGTATTTGCAGACAGACATTATAAGAAAATTATATTAAATAATAAAAAAAGGGCAGCAAAAGGATTCAACGAACTTGTAGAAAACATAAAAAAATAGATTAAAAAAAAAAATTCCAATTATCAAAGTGTATGTGTAAAGGGCGTCAAAAATCTACGACCAACATTGTAACTTTATACTTTTTTGTTTTGGAATTTCAAAAGATTTCGTTGGCACAAATGAACAGACATTTTTGCCATAAAACAATTTAATAATGAAGAGCGTTAAGCAATGAAAAAAAGCGTTCATCACTTTTGTTTTTTGGGTATTTTTTCTTTTTTTATATTATTGTCTGCTCGTAAAACAGCAAAAAATTAATTGAAATTACTTTCGTTTTGTTTGAATCGTTTTGTTTGTTTGTTTCTTGACTTTTTGTTTTTTTTTGTTATGAAAATATGAGTTTGAAATGATTATTTTTTTGGTGAATTTTTAACCACTTTGAAAACACATTTTGGTCCATGAATTGTGGAATATTTTTGAAAATTTATTTTTTACATGTTTTTGTGAGAAATTTCTTAGTTGACACTTGGAATTGTGCAGCAATAAACATTAATATGACATGGATTTATGATATGTTGGAGGTTTATGATATGTTTAGAAATTTAATGAAAAATACTACGAGGAATATTTTTGTAGAACCTTTTAACCCTCAAGCTCCTATATGTATGAGTCATTTGGACCCTTTTTTCATAGAATACCAAAATATGTCCTTTGAAACAAAACTTTTGAGGAAGAAATATACCACGAAAATAGTTGCCATAAAATTCTGTTATAGGTTTCTGAATAGTCCAATGTTCAAAATTTAACTTGAATGCCAGAAATAAGTCAAAACTAAAAAAGAGTTTAAGAATGAATTTTTTACTGACTCAGAATTAAGTGCTCGACGCAGCTTCGCTCGCGTAGATATCATAAATAATTTTTTGCCATAAGTATAAAAGTATCAAACAGTTAAGTTAGATTTATTTTGTGCAATCATTTCATGGCGACGACTCACAGTGTTGCGAGTTCATATAGCGGAGTGACAAAAATAGATAAATGATATTTGGTATACAGTTATTGTATGAGTAAAGAACTTACTGTGCAAAATTTGAATTACTGTGAAATCGCACCAAAACTTCGACCACCTCCCATACAAACGGATTTGAAAAAACTTCATATTTACAATGAAAATGATCTTAGCTCATAAAAGCTACATTAAAAATATTTGCATTTTAATATAAATTTATTTATAAATGTGTATATAGATAAAATGCGCTTTTTTCAAAAGTGATTGAAATTAAAATCTCGATAAATTGCTCGACAGCTGCTCAGAAGTTGCCCTTAGAGGGTTAAAATCTTAGACTGGCCCCACTAATTTTTCCTTCTGAATATTTCTTTCGAACATACCTACCACCTATCTCCAACTTTTTATGAGGCCCCCATACAAAATCATCGCTTTTAGAAAGTGGGCTACCGCTGCTCTCAGGTTTGCCCCAGACGTACCATATGTAAGACTGACCTCCATTTATTGTCCCTTCTGAATGTTTTTCCTATACACACCTAACCGCTATATCCAACTCTTAAGAGGGCTGCCATACAAAACTAATCATTTTCAATGGAACTGGCTCCACACTTGTAAATGTAGTAAAGTAAGCAAGGAAACATCGTATCTCGGAAACTACTGAACCAATTTGAATGATTAATTCAGCGATCATCAACTTTCTTGAGTGCAAAAAATACAAAATTAATTAAAATTCACAAATTCACCACCATTGGGTGCCTGCCATAGAAACGAAGTTGTGAGGTTGTCAACCTTTCGGTTTATACGACGAAAAAATCAAAGTGTAGTGTCGAACCTTCATTAAACCCTCTATTTCGAATATAATAGTAATCGTAATTTATTTTCCGAACCATCTTCAACAAATTTTTCCATCAGCAGCAGAGCATTATTTGACCGATTGCTATTGGCATTCAATCAAACGGTGAAAATATCGCGAATTTGCACTCAAGTCTTCACCGAAAAATGCCAATAACTTGCATTCGCGCAAATATGCGCAGCTAAAAATTGTACAGCATAAACAAAATATCAAAAAATTTCAAAAGTGATATTAAACATTTTTTTTAAAAAATCACTTTTAAAGTTTAAACTCACTTTTTACTCACTCGTTTTCTTTGCTTAATTTTCATCATAACGGTACTGATCAGAGGTGATAGTAATTAGCAAAATTTTTGTCTTGCCAGACCTAAATTATGTAAAACTTACGATAAGAGTAACTTTTAGGGACCTGCTCATAATTTATTTTGAAATATTAAACCTCAAAGTCAAAGCATAAATTTGCTGTTTGTACACAATTTTTTTTCAACGCTGGAAGAGCGTACTTTAAGAGCTCATAACTTCTATGTTATCCAATATTTTTTCAAGAGAAATTTGGATTTCTCTTAATTAAAGTATTGCCAACAAAACCTCGTACTCAGATTTTTGTGGTTATAACATTGCATTTTGGCATTTTTGTCACTACTCGCAATACTGTGCGACTTGTCCAACACACGTAAAATTTGCCCAGTAGAAAAACTTGGCCTTATTATCTGCGTGGCTTCAGTGAGTCTGAAAAAAATTGGTCTCTGATTCGATTGTTACGTTGTTGACCGACAATACGTGATGAGTTTTTGATTCAGTAGAGACAAAGCAAGGCACTCAATTGGTGTCTGACTGTCTGATAAGATGAGAAAACTCAAATTGTACAGGTCCTTTAAAAGGATCCACTGATTAATAGGTAATATGGCCATGACGTTAGCTAAAAAGACGCCTCTGTAGTCAGATAGGAAAAAATAAATTCTTACACGCTTTTCTGGCAGAAAAGGTTGCACGTTATTGAGAATCATCAAGAGAAGATATAATTCGTTGCTTCGTGTTAAGGCGTCTAACGTTTTTCATAAGCAGCTCTTTTCCCTATTGAACGGTGTACTTTTATTATATTTTTATCAAGTTAGTCATCATGGCAACAGCTCTTGTGCACATTGGTTTCTAGATATTTCCTAATGTCCTTTGAATTAAAAATACTTTTGATGATCAACTCATACAATATCTGTCAAGCCGTGGTGATCTTAATTGACTCAAATTATTATTGAGCTTATTATTATTATTATTCAGCTTCCTTATGCCTCATGTGCCCTATTCAGTTCTCTATCTGCTCACCCGTTATCGTTTCGTTATTACATCAAATCTCTTCATATTTTTTATAATTCCTTAAGTCATTCGCAGCAAAAGTGGCATTTAAGTGCTTTCAAAACTAAAACTATCAGCTAACATTTAACTAGTTTTCTGACTTTGAGTGTCTATTCAAATTAATTTACAATGACCTTGAGCTGTCGTTAGCGCTACAAGAATTGCCCGCAAAATCATAATAAATGGTTTTGTGCACACGTTTACTCAATAACTTTGACTGTTTTCGCTTTGGCATAAGTTTTCGAATGGATTCAGTCAAGAAAATTGGGGATAGGTAAGTCGAATTCGTGCAGCATACGAAATGGCAGCTTAAGCCAATAACAAGAAACAATGACAGGGGAAAATGAAAAATACGAAAAGAAAAAAACAACAACACATAAAGGCAAACTTTGTGTGAAAGAGACGCCAAATAAGGGACCCTAAGTGGACCACTTTGCTTAATTTTCAATTTAAATCCAATTTGTGTCTATGTGTGTGTGTGTGCCAAGTGTGCCATTGAGAGCACAGCGCTATGGTTATTGTGTGCCAAACTAAGCTTCACCAGCATCGTCAGCATCCATGTCATCGTTGTTGTTGTTGTTGTTGTAAGGTGCTTGTTAGCTGCAATAACTAAATGGCAGAATTGCGTGGGCAGCACTGCTGCTCGGACCATTCGATGCGGTTTATGAACTTTACGGGCAGCACTTGTAGCATTGTCCATTGTATTTAGTTGTCTATATAGTTGTGTATAAATGTATTTATGTATGAATGAATGTATGTAATCATGAATGTATGTTTGTATCAGTGTATGCATTGCTTTGGGTTTGTCTATCGCTTGTCCCGTTGGCCGCCTTTTGCGTTTGCATTGTCTTCTGTTCTTCTAGTCGGATGATTGTTGTGAGTTTTCTCATTGCTTGCTAACTCAGTTCAGCTAGCAATTTGGCACAAATGTGTATCTATGTTTATGTGTAAAAAAAATAAAAATCGAAAAGCACAAAAAAAAATTGGGTCGAGAAGCAAAAAACTTTGCCGTATTGAAATTCAAATTCAAACGTCAAAACTGTGAAAAAATGCAGATGAACATTGGTTGAAAGTGAGCTCAAGTGTATGGGTTTTATTGTGTGGCTCAAGTGTGCCACACGCATACATACATACATATATACATATGTATGTATTTGTGTGTCCTTGTGAAAATTCAAGTGTCTGCAGCGATCGTGTTCTTCTCGCAATTTCCATTATATCTGCTTGTAATTTTTTGTCAAAATTTGCATATGAATTGCATTTGACTGTCTGTCTGCCTGTCCGTTTGTCAGCTTCAATGGCATTTGTGTGCGTATTTGTGTGCTTGTGTATTTGGGTGCGCATTCACAAGTAGTTTTGCAGCACATCAACGGATTTTTTTTCCAAGTATTTCATATTTTTATTCAATTAATTTTCGTAGCTTTTGTTGCGCCAACTTGTAAACACTCGAGCGCAGGCGCCAGCTGCGCTGTAGCATCAAGCAACTCATTCGAATTCGTTAACGTATTTCTGCGCTATGTATGTATGTGTGTGTGTTTGTGTGTGTGTGTCTCGGATTGTGTCAAGGAAATTGAATTTGTGTGTGTATTTTTAATTTAGTGATTAGCATAGTGAGTGCCAATGCAGCGTTCTCGCTTTGTCTGTCTGCCTGTGTGTGTGTGTGTATGTGTGGATTTGTATTGTTGTCTGTGGATTTAAATTAATTAAAATTTCACACACACACTTGAACATACTAAAATATATAATAAAACGTGCGCAAATTATATGATTTCATGGCAAAATTTCAGCTGCATACTGAAGTGACTGAATTGGTGTCACTCATACGCCGCGTATGACAATTTCGAAGAGTTTCGTCACTAATTTGCGTCGCATTTTAGAAGTGTGTGTGAGTAAAATGTGTGAGCCATTTTAGCATAACAAAAAAGGGCAAGAAATAAGAAAGCATTGAGTGTGAAAAGGCAAATGGTTGTTTGCTATTTGCAGAAGATAATTAAAATGCCTAGAATTATATGTATGTGCTGTGTTCTTGGGTGTCTTTGAGTGCGTGTGATGGGCTTAATTAAAAGATTAATATGCCAAAAATTTTCATACACAATGATTTCGGTAATTATGGTTTGGCGCGTGATGACGAAAGAAATGGCTTGGTGCAGCCATAATCCATTAAATATTGTACACAGAAATCATATTTTATACCCCAAGGAAGAAGGAAAAAGGGAAAAGTAGGCTTGGGAATTTGGTGTGTTTTTTGAGTGTGTTTAAATCATATGAAAAGGCGCGTCGAATTGGCATTTGAAAAATAGTGATAATGTTAGCTGACAAGCTTAATGAACAAAAGTTATACGTGAGGGTCTGATATGGATGTGGCGATTAGAGAGAGAAATGTAGTGTGCATGTAATGGTGCAAACAGTTGTTTGTTGTTGTTTTTGTTTTACTAACACAATTAAAATTATACTAATACAATTAAACTCTTATTACTTGCTTTAATTAAGATTATCAATGATATTTCTTCAAGTTGTGTTTTCATTCTAACTCTGATTCCATTTGCGTGCCCTGGTTTTGACCTTAATTTCGACATAGATTTTAGTTGCTTTAGATTTTGAGCTGTTTTTTCCTTAAATATTTATTTTACCCCACAATAGTTCAGCAATAAATGCAATGTCACTAACATTTAATGCTCCATTTTCATATCTAACAGATTTAAATAGTTCTGGGTGGGTTCAGGATTTGGAGTTCAGCATTCATGTGCGCCTGATTTGTGGTTTAAAATTAGTTCTCATAAGTTTATATCCGTTTCTGCATTAAATTGGAGAAGTGAGTGTTTCGGTTTGAGCGATAATTGATTTGAGTTTGGGTTTGAGTCTGGGCTTCTTTGTTTCTGCTTTGGCTTGGAGTTTGCAGTTTGAGTTAGCGATTGAACTAGTGTGGGTCTGTTTCTGGTTCAGATTTTTGATTTGGATTTGGGTTTTGGACTTAGGTGTCAATTTTGGTCTGGGATTTAGTCTTGGTTAGGTTTACTTGGTTGGTTGTAGGACCACTGTGATACCACAGGAAGGGAGGTTTGCTTGGGTATTCATCAAGGGTTAGATCTACATTCGGGTCGAGATCTACGATTGAGTTAAGTGTTGGTTTTGGTTTGGGTCTGGGTCTGTCTCTGGGTTAGGTGCTGGTCCTGGGAAAGTTTCTAGCTGTGGATCTAGGTCTGGGTCTGGGTCTGGGTTAGGATTAGGCTGAGAGTTTGGCTCTGAGTCAGATTTTGGGTTTTGGATTTTGTTTGGGGTTTTTGTTTGGGTCTCGGTTTAGGTTTGAATGTTGGTTAGGTTTTGGGTTTTTGGGTTTCAGTATGATACTGGGCTTAGGGTTGGGTCTGGGTTTATGGTTAGGTTTGGAATAGGTGAAGGTCTCAGTCTGGATCTGGTTTTGGGTCAGGGTAAAGCTCAGGTACTGTGTCTAGTTGTGGCTCTCGATCAGTATTAAAATTAGGGTTAGGTCAAGTTAAGAATTTGGGTATAATTAAGGTTAGATTTAGGGTAAAAGTTAGGGTTTAGACCTGAGATTGGGTCAAAGTTAGGTTTTGGCTCTGGGTTATTGGTTGATATTCGGTTTGGGTTTGAGTTTTGGCTTAGGTGTTGTCAGGCTTGTATATATTAGTGAAATTGAACTAATAACTTTTTTTATTCGTTTTTCCTAAGCAATTTTACACGACAAATGATACGCCGATAAAAAGTGGATATCAGACTTTGACTAACTTTAGTTGGTATAAATACATCACTGAAATTAGACTGACCACCTGTTTTCACTCTTTTTCCTAATCGATTTCCCACGACAAATAAAGTCACTCATACGCTCCGTTAAAAAAATGAACACAACCGATAAAAAGTGGAATTCAGACCTTGACTAACGTTGGTTGGTATGAATACATCACTGAAATTGGACTGATCAGTTCTTCTGACTCGTGTTTTCCTATTTTCCCAACACGACAAATAAAGTCACTCATACGCTCCGTTGAAAATTGAATAAAACCGAAGGTGGACATAAGATCCTGGCTAATATAGGGTGGTATAAATAACTCAGTAAAATTGGACTAAACACCTCTTTTGACTCTTTTTTCCTAATCAATTTCACACTACAAATAAAGTTACTCATACGCCTCGCTGAAAAATTAAATATAACCGATAAAAAGTGGACATCAGACCTTCACAAACGTTGGTTGGTATAAAAACAACAGTGAAATTGGATTGATAATCTCGTCTGACTCGTTTTTCCTAATAAATTTCACACTAAAAATAAAGTTACTTATACGCCTCGCTGAAAAATTAAATATAACCGATAAAAAGTGGACATAAAAAATCAGTGAAATTAGACTGATCAGCTCTTCTGACTCCTTTTTTCTAATAAATTTCACACGACAAATAAAGTCACTCATACGCCCCCTTTAACAAAAGTGTTAGGTGTTTATTTGTCGTGGAAATGCCACAATTGAGCTGTTAACTGCGCAAGTGAACGTTTGTTTCCTATGCTCTGCCATTCCATATGTTTTTTTTTGTAGGAATGCCTCAATTGTTGCTAAGAAAACCCAAACAAAATTTGAATAGAAATGTTCAAATATTTTGTTTTAACTTTTTCCTGTTAACATGGCTCCATTGCATTTTCCCCGCTCCACCAATCGCACTGTTTTCGCTGAGCAATGGAATATTTATAAACAAACAGCCGCAACAGCAGTTCGCACACCTGACAATACAACAAAATGGCGCAGCAAGTTGTTAGCGCGAACTGCTTCGCGCTAATATTCCACTCGACACGTACCGCGATGCCGCCGCCGCCGCAACGCCCATCGACTGTTCGCCGCACGGCCGCAGCAGTGGCGAAATTCTGTATAAACACGCAAAACAATTACCCAATTAGCATTTTACACAATACCAAAGTTGCAGGCATCGCACTGTTTTTCCTACACTTCAGTGCTGTGCCAACAAAAACAACACCAACAACTAGAATAACAGCGAAAATATGTATGCAGCCATGATGGCAGCGGAGTTGAAAAATAGCGCTGCAAAAAAAAAAAGAACAATAACAACAACAAAAACAAACAAATAGCATGAAAATAATTTGCATTTCTTCAACATGAGGGAAAATGCAAGCAAAAATATTTGTTTTTTTTGTTTTTGCTCGACTCATAGATGAGTGGGAAATATAAATAAAAACCACAGTGGCTGGTGGTGGTGGTCGGTGGTAGTGCGAAAAGGGGTTATTTGTTGTTTTTTTTTTTGTTGGGAATAATAACAAATTCCAGCAATCACATAAGCTTTCGCTTAGAGTTGCCTGAATGTGCGCTTTCGTGTGGCAAATGCGAACAAAAGTGGGCGGAAAAACCGCAAAATGCCAAAATCCACTTGAAAATTATGCACGAACAGCAACAACACCAAAAACAACAAGAAGAAGAATTGTAATAAAAACAAAAGCCGCCTGCAAACACAAGTGGAGAAATACACAAACCAAACGAAACGAAACGAAACAAAACAAAACATAAAACAAAAACATGCAACAAAAACCAACAATAACGCACATAATGACAATAATGATAGCAACGCCGGCAATGACAGCCATGCAAATTGCGCTCGACACAGACACGCGTAACCAAACACGAGCACCGAGTGCGCACAGAAGTATGCTAATAATTTCTGTCAGCGAAATAGCGATGAGTGTGTACGTGCGGGCGGTGTCACGTGTAGCTATGGTTTGCACATATCCAATCATATATATTCTTACATATATGTGAGTAATTGTATATTTATATGTGTGTGTGTATGCACTTGTGGGTGCTATGTGCTATTTGAATAGGCGGCGGAAAGGTTATGGGGTCTGCGTGCTAATTCGCAAATAATGCGCAAGTGTGCGTATGTGTTTATATGCATGTGGGAAATTTATTTGCACATTTATTTTATACATAAATATTTACTCATTCACATACGAGTATATAGTAGAGATGCATGAGATTGTGTTTAGTTCTTTTGAAAAATTCTATGGTTTCGAAAAAAAGTTCATAACGTGTTTGAAAACATAATTTTCCAAATTAAAATAAGTTTAGTAAACTGTATAGCTTCCAAATTGGTGTTTCAGTTCCGTGTCTCCCGTATGGACCATGAAGCTTTAACAAAAAAGTGATGGGGAAGACTGTGTCTCCATTGGAAGGATCAAGTTGGGTACGACCTATAATGTCTTTTTATGATCAACTGGATTCCATTATTGGCAGATCAGGAGATTTCCTTCTAGATCGAGGAGATTGTGGCCTTTTTGGAGAATTTTTAGGAAGAAGAATTTTTTAGAAGAGACATTTTAATGGTGATACATTTGACATCATTATTGGCACTGAAGCCTTGAATATGGAAAGCTAAAGTTTCTAATTTAATTTAATTTAAGTTTATGCTTCAAAGTGTATAATTTATGTAATGAATGAAGGAAGTTTACAAGCGAATTTCATTATTTTTAAATGTTTGTTAGTTTTAATTGTAAAAAATATTTTAGGAGATTTTTAAAATTTTTGGGAGGAAATTTAAGTTTTTTTAAGGTCATAGGAAGTTGAAAAAACTTACAAAAAATAGTTTAGGTTTTAAAAATTTTTGGGAGGAAATTTAATTTTTTTTTAAGATCAAAGGAAGTTGAAATCCTTAATTTATAATGAATAAACTTACAAAACAATATTTTAGGAGATTTTTAAAATTTTTGGGAGGAAATTTAAGTTTTTTTTAAGGTCATAAAGGAAGTTGAAAAAACTTACAAAAAATAGTTTAGATTTTAAAAATTGTTGGGAGGAAATTTAATTTTTTTTTAAGATGTTGAAAAAACTTACAAAAAAAAGTTTAGATTTTTAAAATTTTTAAGAGGAAATTTCAGTTTTTTGTAAGATCAAAGGAAGTTGAAATCCTTAATTTATAATGAATAAACTTACAAAACAATATTTTAGGAGATATTTTCAATTTTTTGTAGGGAATTTCAGTTTTTTTTTAAGATTTAGGAGATAGTCATTTCAGGTATTTGGCAACACTGAACTGGAGAAAGCGCGCGCAAAGCAGAGGTGCCTGGAGTGAACTTCTGAGGCAAGTCGTAGCCCGGCAATGGGTTTCTATGGCCAGTTGAATAAGTGTTGAAAAGATTACTAAATATAGGCTCGAATGGAAAAATGTTTGGCAGAGAAAATTATATTTAATTCACTACGAAGCAAACTGGAGGTTTAACCATGCCGAGTCCTGCATATTTTTTGCTGCTGTAGTCACTGTTTTTATTTTATTTATTATTTTAATTTTTTATTTTATTTTACTACTTTAAATACATGTGCACCGTATGTATGGGCATATGTATACATATGTTTTATGTACATGTAAATGCATGAGGAATTTTGAATGTTTACTTAAATTATAATGAAAGCAGTATGTGCGAAAAAGTGGCAACACATTTTATACAAAAAATTCACGCACTCTTAAACTGCAGTCACAGCAACTCTGGCATGAAATTTTTTCGGCCTCTATTTTTTGTTTTTGTATTTTCCATGTCACATGACATGTGCTGCAAATTAGTTGAAGTGCATTTTCATAGTTTTTGTTATGTTAAAAAATTTAATTTAAACTAAAGAAATGTTTGCCATAATACAAAAAGAAATACAAACAAAATGTTCTCAGGGTCTGCACTAAACATTGCTTGGAAATGTATGACTAAAAATTGGGAAATTTTAGCTCAGCACTTGAAATTAAATAAAATTGCATTGAAATAAAATAAAACGCTTTCGGCTGGTTTTTTCAGTGCCCAATGCCAGCTTTGTGGTACAACTTTTTTTCAAAAATTAATAAGTTGTGGCCTCTCTTTTAATTAAGCCCCCCAATTAAAGCATAACGAAAAATGCCGCAAAATAACTTTATAACCCTTTTGAAAACCCACATATAGCTCAACATTACTTAAGCATAAATTTAATGCGAAAAAAATGTGAAACAAATTTGCATAATTTCAACGAACAGCCGCTAATGATAATAAGAAAAGTCAGCCAAAGGATGCACATAAAAATAAAATAAAAATATAAAAAAAATATTTATTTAATGCAAAAAGAAACAAGATATATAGTATTCACGTCCATACAGCTGTGTCTTTATAAGTTTTTTGATGTGCTGTTTTATTGCTGTTGTTGTTGTTGTTTTTATTGGTGTGGTGTGGATGTGCTTTTCATCCGTTCATCTGTTCTGCTTGTTGATTATAAATAAATTAAAATGCAACACTGTACAAGTCTACATAAGGCTGAGAAAAATGTTAAAAAAATAAAAAAAGAATTGATGGAAAGCGCAAAATAACCAAGCGACCTTTTTCATTAAAAATGCATAAAAGAATTATGAAAATGAAAATAAACATAAACATAAAAATCAAATGTATTATAAAGCAGGTAGAAGAGTGCTGCAGCATTAAAAAGGATTGCATGAGTGGGGAAGGGAAAATATATAAAGGAAGTTATTAGTTTCTGTGAAGAAATTAAAATTTTGTAGATTAAGAGTACAAAAGAGATATGTGTGCAAGAATAAGAAGAACAATTGGCCTTCGCAAAGGCTTTAATCCTTTAATGAAGTTAGTTAAAGCCCTCAAAAGCCCAAAAATCTAAACTGAAGTAAAAGGAAATGCATTATTTTTAAATTTTTATTTTTTTTTACGGATGGATTTTTGATTTTTTGTAGATGGAATTAGTAAAATAAGTTTACTTCTAATGACGTTTTTAAAAATCGACTGCCCAAATTTTTGGCCAAAAGCGACGAGGGTTTTTATGAGCGAGGCAGATGAGATTAGATTAAAACGGGAACAAGTTATGAAACAAATTGGACCATTCTAACTATTCGAAAAATATTCTTAAATTTCATTCAAAAGTATTAAATTTTTACCTGAGACTACCTTAAAAATGGCAACAAGTTATTTAATAAACCGGTGCACATTTGACCTAAATTGGGTCATTCTAACTATTCTAAAAATTCTTTAATTTCATTCAAAATTATTGGATTTATTATTCTTGTATTGGATTTATTATTTCATATATATATTAAAATTAATCAATGAATATTTCAAAATTAAAAAAAAAATAATAAAATGTTAAAAACATTTTCTTTCCATAAATTTGGATCCGCTCACAAAACCATAAAATTAAACTCAAAAGCAATATACAGAAATATGTGTGCAATGGTTTTTGGCTTAAAAAAAGTAAATACATTTTAATAATTTTCCTTATGTCACCTGGCTAACGGTGCAGCATGCCACCCGAAACCACCTGCCCACAAAAACTGAAACAGTCCCCATTGCCTTGTCTTGAGTGCAACTTTTACAAACCTGCTCGCCGCTTACACACACACATACTAGCCCGTAACGCATAACCATGTAACGGCACAAACACCTTACACATACAACAATATTTTTTATTAAAATTTCCCGCTACAAGTTGCTTTGGCGCTGGGCGCTGCGGCTGTGTGTGTGTGTTGCAAAAATTTTCAATTGAAAATTTCGCCATGAATTTCTGTGCCGTTTAGTTTTCTCTTTTGGCCGCAAATAAATTTTAGCAGCAGCTGTCGCCAAAAGTGCGCACACTTTTAACGCCGCAATATGCAGGTATAAAAATAGTAAAAATAATAAGTAAAATAAATAAAATATGTAGCAGTTCTTGACTCATGTATTTGTGCACTACGTTTGTTTTGTAAAAAATAATAAAAATTAAAAATATTATAAAATTGTTTTTTTAGAAAATGCAAATAAATAAATCTGTGATGATTCAAAGGCGAAAAATTTTATAAAACAAAATTATTTTTAAGTGCAAAATGTATCAATAAGTTAAATTTAATAAAAATATAATTCAAATTGTTTTTTGTAATTTTTAATTTTTTTTTTTAATTTTTTAAGCCAGGTATAAATTGGTTCATAACATTGTCTTTTTTAAATGTTTGTTAACTCCATTTCTTGATAGTTCATGCAAAATTAAATTGTAATATTTCGAAGTATCTCCAGTTTTGCTTTCATTCAAAAAGTCTTTAAATTACAAACATTGGTGAAATGTGCCGAATTCGTAAAGGTAAATTTATCTACTTAAATCTTTAAGTAGAATTTTGTGTACAATTCTACATTCCGAATTCATTCGAAAACTCTTTAAAGTACAAACATAAGTCAAATGTTCTGAATTCGTTAAAGGAAATATTCCAAATATTGGTTCCTCTGTTAAATACAAATTTGAGTCTAACATTTCGAATTCCTTAAAGAAAATGTTGGTTCCTCTTTAAAGTACTAATTTCAGTCTAATATCCTGAAATCGTTAAAGGAAATGTTGGTTCCTCTTTTAAGAACAAATTTGAGTTTAATATCGCGATTTCATCAAAGGCAATGCTGGTTCCTCTTTAAAGTACTAATTTCAGTCTAATATCCCGAATTCGTTTAAGGAAAGTTTGGTTCCTCTCTGAAGTACCAATTTGAGTCCAATATCCCGAATTCGTTTAAAAAAATGTTGGTTCCTCTGTGAAGTACAAATTTGAGCCTAAAACCTGTAACTCATTAAAGGAAATTTTTGTCCCAAATGTTGGTTTCACTTTGAAGTACAAATTTGAGCCTAATACCTGTAATTCATTAAAGCAAATTTTTGTCCCAAATGTTGGTTCCTATTTAAAGTACAAATTTGAGTCTAATATCCCGATTTCATCAAAGGCAATGTAGGTTCCTCTTTGAAGTACAAATTTGAGCCTAATATCTAGAATTCGTTAAAGGAAATGTGGGTTCCAAATATTGGTTCCTTTTTAAAGTAAAAATTGGAGTCTAATATCCCGAATTCGTTGAAAGATAGTCTGGTTCCAATATTTTCAATTCAATTCGTTTTATTTCAAACCTAGTTTAATTAGTTGAGGTTTGGGCAACAGTTAGGTTGTTATCGGCTCACATAGGTCAAGCTTACCTAATTTTGTTATCACATAAAGGTGGAAAACGTTCCACAGCTGCGCAACTTGTAAGCGGGAAGTCACTGTGAGAAAGCTGATCAAGTTTGATTGAAATATTTTAAACTTTTTCCAACATAAATTCAAAAGTTTGAACTTCTTTAAAATGCAATTAAACTTGAATGTAATATTTTCTATACACAACTTTGTGGCAAATAGAAATTTGGGACGTTTGAACCTCCAAAACTCTTCTCACTATATATTCAAAAACCAAGTCCACTATCTGCGAAGTATTTCAAGTTTTGTATAGTAACGGTTATACCTTTTCTGTTCATTGCAGCGCTCAGAAGTCACACAAAAACCTGTGGGAAAAAAGAAGAGAACGTCGGGTATATTGCGGTTTTTTTGGTGTACAACCCAGTATTTGCTTATAGTAAAGTATTAAAATTTATATAAATTTTCATGTATACAGTGTCAAACATATACGTACAGTGCGGCATATGTATGTATGTGTATGTATGCGGATAAAAGCAAAGGATGGCAATAAATGCAAGCAGATGCAAGCGAATGTTTACGTTAATATGAAAATGAAGCAGATATTTTCACTGGTAAAGAGGTCCTTTTAAATAGCTACAGAGGCCTTTTTTTTGGAATGCTTAGGGAGGATGTTGACTGCTGAAATGCAATTCATTATAAACTGCAGAAACTGAAAGGCTTTTTAGCGTTCGTCCCAGAGAAGAGGCTGTCCTTGCGTACGCTTATTGCTGATAAATTCAATCATATTACAACGTGCGGCAACAAATTTTACACACGAAAAAATCGATATATATTCGTGAAACTAGGTTCCAAATGTTGTAAAACTGCGTTTTTAGTTTTTCTCTCTGACGTCAGGATTTTTTTTTTAAAAGACTTAGAAATTTGAAGGACATGTTTATTTCAAAAAATTATTAAAAAAATTGAGCGCACTGCAGAATAACAATGGGGGTATCAAATGAAAGAGAAAAATCCTTAGAATCTTAGAAAATTTAATGTTTTGGTGCAAAAGGACGAAGAGGTATTGAAAATGGCTTTTTAAAACTGTATCCTTGAATATTCTGGGAAATTTCCAATAGTTTTTTTTGAAAAAAATATATCTTAAGGACTAATATGTACACTACCACATCCTTGAATTTTGTCCTTCTAACTTTATTAGTTTAAGATAACCAAAATGTTATACTTTTCTCTATAAAACAAAGATATATTGCACCGTGCGACAAACATAAAATATTTAATTAATTCATGTATAAATCTTTATGCTGCTAAAACTAGAGATTAAACACAATTCTGCAATTTCAATCTATAATAATTATTAAAATTGCTTATTGTTTTCTATAAGCTTTCATACAAAATGTAATAAAAAATTAAAAAAATTTTAATATTTAATGAAAGTAAGCATTCGGTTACTACTAAAACATTGTATCCTCCTTAAAACAAAAAATTTGTCAAAATGCTAAATGTTTTCGCATAGCTGACTTCCATTACAAACCAGATCGTTTCATGTCCGTCCCCGTAGCAAAAAGTGTCCTTACGCACAGTCATTGTTGGCTTAAAACACGAATTATGATATAAGTATTCAATAAAAAATAAGAGTTTATTATGTTTAAAACATCGATAAAAAAATGAGGGAAATTGCTTAATGTTTTCTGTTAGTTGTTATACGAAATGAGATCAAAACATTTCATGACAAGGCAATTTTGAATTGTTTTATGAAATTTTGAATTTTTTTATGAAATTCAAAATTCGTTTAGTATTCAATATTTATAAAAGTATCCTCTAAAACACTTTTTACTATTACACTTTCGACTTGTACTCATTTAAAATAAATATTTTTTTTCTTTTGCCCTAAACAAACCAAGTGGCAACACTTTTCACTGTTGCATTCACACGCATGCAAATATTGCGCTTAAAACAAATTACAAAAATAACATAACTTGAGGTAAATAATACAAAAAAACGTAACAGTTTTATGTGTGCAACCAAAATTATTTTTACGATTACGTTTATTATAATCAGGCGGCCACCCGCACAATCCGTTTTCCCGGCTTTCGTGCCACACGCCTCCAGCCTTTTCAACCTCTTTCACACAACCTTAATTTCTTTCGTTTTTGCTGACCCACGAGCCCCAACTCATGCCAGCTACTTTTGCTTTTGATTTATTTTGCAACTACATTTTTCTGTACGTTTTTTGTGCTGCGCCTTTACAAAGTTCATTTCTTTTTAACGTGCGCATGTTTTTGTTATTGTTTATTTCTTGTTGTAAGTATGAAATTGTGTAAATATGTGTGTGTTTTTGAACAGGCATAAAAAAAATTATTTAAATAATGAGAAATGTGGTTTGTAATGTTTTTCATTTGACCGTTGCCAACCCGCTTTTCGCGCTGTCTGTCTTTGTGTTATTTCGTGGGTGCATTTTTTCGGCATTCTCCTGCCGGTTCTGTTTTTTTGTTTTTTTTGTTGTAAATAAGAGTCGTAAATTTAAATATGCATTTATTTGCGAAAATGAAAAACACAAAAGGTTGTAAAGTTACAAAAGGTGGATTATTAAAAGAGTGGTGAAAGAACGTTAGAAATAAGTGAAGAGTGAAATGGAAAAATATTTTCAAGAAAATGTGAAATGCAGTAATGCGGAATAAAGACAAAATTGTGGCGTCGAGATTTGGGTTCATTCTCAAGACTATAGCCAGGTCCAGTACTTTACCCTTAAATGCTCAATATTCAAATCAGTGATTTTTGGCTGAAAACTCAAATATGAGAAATTTTATGTTTAAAAGATCCATGAAAAAATTAGGAAAATTGCATAATGTCTTTCAGTAGCTGTGATATAGAATTTTTGTGTTGAAAATTATGCATTAAAATCAGCCTTCACCGCTTTGTTTATAAATTTCGACCCATGGGTTTTAGTTCTGTATGACAAAAGTCGAGCTGGATCTCGCCAGGTGTTTGTACTACTTTTCAAATTGAATTATTTTCTAAGAACGCAAGATATCGGAGGATGTAATTATACTATTCGACAAAGAAAGAAAATACAGGAAATTCTAGAAACATACTTTCACATACTTTTTAAATAATTTCCTCTAAGTTTTGCCAATTTTCAAATTTTTAATTTTGAAAAATATTTTAAATTAAAAGTGAAGTAGAAACCTCAGCCTTGCAAAATTTTGAAAAAATATTAAAAGCAAAAATGCCCACATCAATTCTTAATTTATATTGAAAGTTTGAGCAAGTTTTTGCTGTTCATGTATTTTTACAATTTTTTTTTACTCAATAGACTAAAACACACATTTTTAATTTTGAAAAATATTTTAAATTAAAAGTCTTGCAAAATTTTGAAAAAACATTAAAAGCAAAAATGCCCACATCTATTCTTAATTTATGTTGAAAGTTTTAGCAAGTTTTTGCTGTTCGTGTATTTTTACGATTTTTTTTACTCAAAAGACTAAAACACATATTTTTCATTTGGAAAAAAGTTTTAAATTAAAAGTGAAGTAGAAACCTCAGCCTTGCAAATTTTGAAAACACGTTAAAAGCAAAATTGCCCGCATCAATTCTTAATTTATATGGAAAGTTTTAGTGAATTCTTGCTGTCCATGTATTTTTACGATTTTTTTACTCAATAGACTAAAACACATATTTTCCATTTTGAAAAATATTTGAAATTAAAAGTGAAGTAGAAACCTCAGCCTTGCAAATTAAAAAAAAAAACATTAAAAGCAAAATTGCCCACATCAATTCTTAATTTATATGGAAAGTTTTTGCAAGTTTTTGCTGTTCGTGTATTTTTACGATTTTTTTTACTCAATAGACTAAAACACATAATTTTCATTTTGAAAAATATTTTAAATTAAAACTGAAGTAGAAATCTCAGCCTTGCAAAATTTTGAAAAAACAAAAAAAAAAGCAAAAATGCCTACATCAATTCTTAATTCATATTGAAATTTTTAGCAAGTTTTTGCTGTTCATGTATTTTTACGATTTTTTTTACTCAAAAGACTTACTTTACTCAAAAGATTTTCATTTTGAAAAATATTTGAAATTAAAAGTGAAGTAGAAACCTCAGCCTTGCAAATTAAAAAAAAAAACATTAAAAGCAAAATTGCCCACATCAATTCTTAATTTATATTGAAAGTTTTTGCAAGTTTTTGCTGTTCATGTATTTTTACGATTTTTTTTACTCAATAGACTAAAACACATGATTTTCATTTTGAAAAATATTTTAAATTAAAAGTGAAGTAGAAATCTCAGCCTTGCAAAATTTTGAAAAAACAAAAAAAAAGCAAAAATGCCTACATCAATTCTTAATTTATATTGAAATTTTTAGCAAGTTTTTGCTGTTCATGTATTTTTACGATTTTTTTTACTCAATAGACTAAAACACATAATTCTCATTTTGAAAAATATTTTAAATTAAAAGTGAAGTAGAAAACTCAGCCTTGCAAAATTTTGAAAAAAGCATTAAAAGCAAAAATGTCCACATCAATTCTTAATTTATATTGAAAGTTTTAGCAAGTTTTTGCTGTTCATGTATTTTTACAATTTTTTTTTACTCAATAGACTAAAACACATATTTTTTATTTTGAAAAATATTTTAAATTAAAAGTGAAGTAGGAACCTCAGCCTTGCAAAATTTTGAAAAAACATTAAAAGCAAAAATGCCCACATCAATTTTTAATTTATGTTTAAAGTTTTAGCAAGTTTTTGCTGTTCATGTATTTTTACGATTTTTTTAAATACTCAATAGACTAAAACACATATTTTTAATTTTGAAAAAAGTTTTAAATTAAAAGTGAAGTAGAAACCTCAGCCTTGCAAAATTTTGAAAAAAAATTAAAAGCAAAAATGCCCACATCAATTCTTAATTTATGTTGAAAGTTTTAGCAAGTTTTTGTTGTTCATGTATTTTTACGATTTTTTTAAATCAAAACAGAAAACCAGTGTTTAAATATTTTTGTGAAAACAGTGTCGACTTTGAGCAGCTCTTGCACACACATTAATTAATTGTTTGCATAGATTTTTTGGGTTTTTGTAGTTGGACTTTTTCCTTTCAAATGACATCAAAATCGTAAAATTCTGAGACTATAAATTTCTTGCATTTTGTCTATGAAACGAAGCACTGTGCAGTGGTTTGAGTTATGTTTTTCTCCAGTTGTTCAATTGTTGTTGGTGCGTTAAATTGCACAATCTTGGTGGCCAATTTCACCACGCCTTTTTTTCTTCAAATAACGTGTTGTGAAAGCTGTTTTGGTCAATGTGACGTCCGACATGTGAACTCTTTGTAACTATTTGAATAATACTTGTAATTCACATTCACGTCATTGAACTGAGGCTAAGAAAAGTCAGTAATGAAGCGTCATAGCAAAAATTTCTAAAAATTCGGATATATTTTTCTCCTCCCTGTTCACTCCACTTGGGAGAATAGAGCCTCAGCAAGGCTAATGTCTGGTGTTGGTTACGTTAATTACTTGAAACCGATTAATAACACTGTGCAAGTCGAAAATTCAGACAGGGGGACCTACAGAGCGACTTTCTATAGGTATACTGAGTTGAGACGTGGCGTATGAGTGTCATTTAATTATAATTAATTGACATATTGCGCTGCGCTCAAAAATGCACATATCGCAATTAAACACTTTAAATGTATTTTTTTGGATTGGTGTCTTAAGCAAATTTGTTGGTCGTTAAAATATCTACAAACTTGCCCAATACAGTAAAGCGATATTCGGAACGATTCAGGACCTATTAGCATTTAAACGTTCGAAGACTTAAGCGACGAACTCGACTAAAATGAGCAAACTTCAAAGACGGATTTCTCTTAAACAAGAGCCAATCCAGCCAAACGGCTGGTGGATCTCAACTCAGTATACTTATAGAAAAGTCGCTCTGTAGGTCTCCCCCATGTCTGAATTTTTGAGGGTAAATTTCACGCACAGTGTAATTAATTAATAAGTCTATTGCTAGTCCTCCCACATGATGGGCCTACCATGTGAAAGTTATTACTGGGTTGAAACTTCAGAGAAAACAGTTGTCAAAGTTGGACGTATTTTTTTATCCTATGGGCTACTATAGTCGTTTCCTGAGAGAGACATTTCCGTATGAAAGTTTATTACTGAGTTGAAACATCAGAGCAAACTTGAGTCAAAGCTTGGACATATTTTTTATCCTTGGTTATTCCGATTATGAGCAGAGGGTCTCCACAAGGCAAATGACTTGTATTGCTTACTTTAGCTTTGCCGAAATGGGTGAGTAGTCAATCGTTAGTAGTCCCAGGTGAGGGGCTGCCATTTCTTGTCCCCTAAGGGAGACACCTGCGTATGTGAAAGTTTATTACTGGGGTGTATATAGCGTCTTATGTGCATCTGTTTTCTATAGGTAAAAGGTGTTGGTGGAAAACGCATAGATTGGTGTCTGTGATGAGCTTATTATGGTTTATGTATGCACTGCGATATATGTATATTCGTTAGTCCAACCTGGCACTGCTAGTGGTGTTGTTGTTGCGTTAGTGTGGCTACTGTATGTAAAATATGCTGCGAGCTGCTCATCACAACTGATTTTAGTGGGACGGATAGGAAATTTATTCCAAAGCTGAAAGATTGGACTGGGTAATGTTGTTGGAAAACGCAGTGGTTGGTGCCTGTGATGAGCTTATTTTGGATGATGTATGCGCTACATACATCTGCGATATATTTTCATTAATTTGAACTGGCACAGCTAGTAGAGTTGTTGTTGCGTTGGTGTGGCTATTGGATATAAAAATCTACTGTAAGCTGTTGATCACTGCTGATTGAAGTGGGACAGATAGGAGCTTCTCCAAAACTTCTCCAAAGGATTGGACTGGGTAATGCTGAAAAGTTAAAAAAAATCAAAAAGAGAAAAATCGGAAATGAAAGAAATTGCGGCTCTGAGCCATTTGGGAATTGAACCCACGACCTCTGGCTTGGGAGACCAGTGTAACTCATGTGGACCAATGTTTTTTTAAAGGTTGAACATGAATATTGAAATGGCTTTGCAAACGATGTAGCTACGCAACTGACCTCAGCATACAAAAAATAAATTTATTTAGTATTGTTTTCTCCGTACAGTGTCTTGTGAATGTAGTTTAGTGTGCTAGCTCCTTGAATTTTAATTTTGTATTACTTTCTTCTTGAGTGTCAACGCGCTAATTACTTGCCAAGCCAAAAAAGCTAAGCAATAAATTTAATTTTCATCAACTTTGAGCACTGATTTTTCTGCCATTGACATCAAAGACGATTTGTGCGCTTGAACTTGCAACATTCGCCCAGCTGATCAACGAACAGTGAATTGCTCTATCTAAGCGAAAGATCAAAAATCTAACAGCAGTCAAAACATTAACGAAAAAAAAACTCAAAAATTTATTAATTGAAGTTGAAATTTGTCATAATTTTTCTTAGCTATTTTGTAATAATTCTCATTCATGTACGAATACATATAAAAGTATCATATTTGTATCACTATTTGTTGTTGTTGCTGTGTTAAAAATCATTGACCTAAAATCTGCTCAAGCGTGCACATTTATTTTTAACCACTGCCCAAACCTTCGAAAATTTAGTTCAACGAGTGTTGTTGCCACTTGAGTTGGATTCTAAATTTTGAAAAAAAAAAAATTAGAAAAAGATGCAAATGAGGCTAAAGTGAGGGGTGGGGCATGAAGTGAAAAAAAAACAAAGGGGGAAAAAAGAAAAGAGATGGAGAGGAGCAAATCGAAAACTGCCCCATGGCTAATTGCGAAAAAAGCGAAGCGCAGAATTTATGAAAATTAAAAGCACACACAGACACACATATAGACACACTAACACAGCGCCGAGTAGCTGCAAATGATGCCATTTGTAGTAAAATGGAACGCGCAGTTTTTGGTTGCTTTTTTGGCTGTTCGCCGGCGCGTCAATTGCAGCGGCCAAGCGGCGAATCAAACGGGCGCATTTGGGGCATAAAGCCGCCGCAGAGCATTGTGCTTGAAGAACGCAGCGCAGCAGTTGCGACGAAGAGCGAAATTGTGGGCGCTGCCGCTTGCTGTGGCGTGGCAACGAAAGGAGTGGCCAGTAATCGAAGAAAATTTTCAATTTCATTAAGAAGGCAGCCACACACACACACACACACAAAGACACACACACCAATACAGAGGGGAAAGAATTATTGGCAAAGGTTAAATGGGGGCGTGTTGCAATGCACAGAAACAACAGTCGGGTTGAGGGTCAACGGTGTCTCCGCGTTGTGTAATGACAGCAAGAAAAGTTTGTTAATTTCTGCCTTTCAATGCGCCAATTTTGTATTCAATTCGGAATTAATTAATTTCCAATGTAAGAGTGTTGGAAGAAAAAGCAATGTTGCAGCGTGTTAATGAACAGCACCAAAGGATCGAGGAATGGCGTACGATGAAAGGCGATTTATATGAAAATCATTTGGCGCAAGTAGAAAAATGCAAGCAACGAAGTGATTTCCCAAAGGGAATGATGAAGAGAAATATCAAAAAAAATAAAAAAAAAGTGTTAGAAAAAGTACAACAAAAATTATGCTAAGTGTTCGAGCAACGCTGAAGGCGAAGGGTTGTGTCGATAGGTGAAGAGAAAATCGAGCAGGGCAATGGAAATTTATAAGTTGCTATTTGTTGGCGGTAATGGTAATGAAAATGAGCGGTTTATGGTTTGAAAAAAAAAAACAACAAAATTATGGTATAACCAAAAACAAAAACTCAAGGTGCAAAGCTGCAAGAGGATTGGACAGAGAGAACAGGAAAAGTAGGGCGGCGATAAGGTAGAGAGGGAGAACAAGTTGGGTGGCTTGATGCGTGCAATTTGTTAAGTAGCTATTGTGGCCACTTGAAAAAATTCAAGTGAATAGAAAAAGGTAAAGGTGAGAAAAAATGGCGCCAAGGAGCAAATGGGGTTAAGTTAAAGACAGAGCAAGCAATACAGCCATACAAAAGTTTAAGTTTTGGTTAGAAGTGAAGCTGCTAATGTTCAAGTAAAAGTAAGGAATTATAAAAGGAAATGAGTTTACTTATTAGGCAAAAAGCTGTGCCATCAAAATATTATAGCAAAGCATAAGAAAGATTTGGAGATTTACGCATCAATTTTCTATGATGAGTTAAGAAATTGAGGAAATTTAAAAATGTAAGTAAAATGTAATGTACTTAACAGAACTTAACAAAAGTGCTGTTAAAATAGCCAAGAATGGGGCTTGTCTCTGGATCGAACAAACCGATTATCTGTCAAAGTTCTTGTTGATAACACCGTGCGAGAGCATTTTTCACACCGCGAAAAATCCATATGTGCGTGAAACTAGAGACCAAACAGGCTCAAGAATTTAAATAAAATTGTATTGTATCTATTTGTAAAAAAAGAATATGAAAAAGGTCCGTTGAAAAATTTAATCCTTTATATCCTTGAAAATTTATATAGAATTTTCTTGAAAAGTAAGTATGTTAAAACCCAAAATCTTCTTGATCACGTGTCAAAAATTCATTACTCTAACTTTATTGGTCCGAAAGTTATTTAAAAAAAGGCGGAAGCTGCAATTCTAATTCTTCAAAATCTAATTTATTTGAGCATCAGTATTTTAAATTGTAAAAAGATACAAAATCAATGAAGCGAGAATAATGAAATGTTGACACGTGATCAAGGAGATTTTGGGTTTTAACATACTTACTTTTCAAGAAAATTGTATATAAATTTTCAAGGATATAAAGGATTAAAATTTTCAAAGGACCTTTTTCATATCCTTTTTTACAAATAGATTAAAAAATAAATTTTATTTCAATTTTTGAGCCTTTCCTCTTTCATTTGATATACATATCGCCATATTTTAACGAGGTTAAGTATTTTTTATATTTTTTTTATTTTTTATCCCCTTCAAAATTTTGAAGTCCTTTTAAGAGGACAAAGAATGTAGAAATGAAAAACTGAGTACGCAGTATTACTATGTTTGGCCTCTAGTTTCACGCTCTAGTTTTTATTTTTTGTCGCACGGTGTAATCTAACATATCGAGAGCTGAGGGACATACCGAGAAAACTTGAGCTGAGAGACTTTTTCCATGCTCACAGACTGAGCATCATTGATGCTGATATGAGTAAAAATGGCGAAGAGCAGGGTGTAAGAGGACCTCTGTAACATCTTCTTAGCCTCTGCATTGCGCTCTGAAGATTACAATTGGCTCACTAAGATACTTTTCTGATTGAGGGTCATCTAAAATAGAGGTCAGTGCTCTACTAAGTTTCGCTCGTATATTTAAAGATTTGTACGGTTACTTTTAACTTTAAAGAAGTCCATCTGGTCACTCTAAGGACTTGAACGGAGGCCTTAGGATAAGATAGTTTAACCTAATCTGAGCTAATATAACCTAACAGAACTTAAACTGTAAACTGTATTTAAATAAGAGCCAATAAATTAACTTTTATGAGATAATTTCTCAGGTAATTTCAAGTACTTAGACAAAGTAGGTCATTGCCCTTAAAGTTCAGGAGAAGAGGAGACAAAAATTAGCGTTGAAAAGTGAACAAAATGAAGATAAAACTAAAAGGGCTGTGAAATGATGAAAGATGCATTTGAAGAAGAAAATAGATTTTTGAGAAAAACGCAGAGAACAGAGATTAGCAGCCACCACCATAAATGATGAGAAATGAGTGGAAGGGAGAATATAGGTTTAGAGAAAAACGAAAAGGAAGGACAGGTTTTAGCGAAGTCTGCCAAAAATTATGAGAGTTGAGGGAGAAGGAGAGAATAGGTTTAGTGATAAACGAAAAGGAAGGATAGAGATTTGTGCAGTCTACCAGAATTGATGAGAGATGAGTGAGAGGGAGAAAATAGAATTAGTGATAAACGAAAAGGACAGAGATTAGTGCAATCTACCAGAATTGATGAGAGATGAGTGAGAGAATAGGTTTAGATTAGCGGAGTCTACCAGAAATGAGTGAGAAGAAGAAAAGAGGCTTAAAGAAAAACGAAAAGGACAGAGATTAGATTAGCGCAATCTACCACAGTTGATGAGACATGAGTGAGAGGGAGAAAATAGGTTTAGGAAAAAATGAAAAAGGCAGAGATAAGCGCAGTCTACCAAAAATGATGAGGGAGAAGAAGAGAATAGATTTAGTGATAAACGAGGAGGACAGAGAGTATCATAGTCTACCAGATATGATAAGAGATGAGTGAGAAGGTGAAAATAGGTTTAGAGAAAAACGAAAAGGACAGAGATTAGCAGAAACTACCAGAAATGAAGAGAGTGAAAGGGGAAAAATATTTTTAGTGATAAATGAAAAGGACAGAGATTAGCGCAATCTACCAGAATTGATGAGAGATGAGCGAAAGGGAGAGAATAGGTTTAGAGAAAAATGAAAAGGGCAGAGATTAGTATAATTTGTTTACCTGAAATGATGAGAGATGAGTGAGAGGAGAAAAATAGGATTAGAAAAAAACGAAGAGCATAGAGATTAGTGCAGTCTACCAGAAATGATGAGAGATAAGTGGGAAGTAGGTTTTGAAAAATCAAAAAGGTCAGAGATTAGTGCAGTCCACCAAAATTGATGAGAGAAGAGTGAGAGAGTAGGTTTAGAAAAAACCAAAATGACAGAGGCCACCAGAAATTATGAGAGATGAGTGAGAGGGAGAAATTAGGTTTAGAGAAAAACGAAGAGCTCAGAGATTAGCACAGTTTACCAGATATAATGGGAGATGAGTGAAAAGGAAAAAATAAGTTTAGAAAAAACGAAAAGAATAGCGATTAGCGAAGACAACAAAGAATAATGAGAGATGAGGAAAATAAGTTCAGAGAAAAACGAAGAGTACAGAGATTAGCAGAGACTGCCAGAAATTATGAGAGATGAGTGAGAGGGAGAAAATGAGTTCAAAGAAAAACTAAGAGAACAGAGATAAGCGAAGACAATAGGGAACGATGAGAGATAAATAAGATGGATTAAATAGATTAACCCTTTCCGACATGAAAATAAACCCGTTCTGTATGAATTGTATGGGCTGTAGTCCAATATATTGGACATTGTGACTGAAAGGGTTAAGAGAAGGAAACATTTATAGACATTAGAGGACTTCACACCTTTTGGTTCAAATCATAGACTTCTTTGCAAATTTTAGGTGATTAGCTATTATAAGATTCATTATATATTCCCATAACAACTGAACTCAGTATGCATACAGTCTCTTCACTCACAAAGAGATGACAAAGAGAAATGAATGTACCTTCTCAGGACAAGTTTGATTCTCGATGATTTGGTTTCATGCTGGCTCCATGTGTTGAGTTCTATAATAAGTTCGTTTTTCAGTTTTGTGACCTAAATTTCTGCTTTTATTGTACCAAAAAATACAGATAAGTGGTCTGCAAATTTGTTTTTTAATTCTTCAGTTTTGTTATTTTTAATTTTTCCTGTTTATTTATGATGGAAAATCTTCCATATCTGATCTTTGGAAAGATTAATGGAATTTTGTGCCAAGTGCTGAAGACTGTAAATTGTTAAATTTTTTCTAATGTTGTTGTTTATTAATTTTTCCTAGAGCACACAATTCCAATCATCATATCCTTTTAGTCTTTATATGTATAGGTTTTAAGTAGTGTACGACCGAAACCACTTTTTTGGGCCGAAACCGAATTTCGGTTTTTTTTTTAATATTCGGCCGAAACCGAAACATTCTAGTTGAAATAAAAATTACCATATCAAACATTTTTTTCAACAAACGAATTTTACTTTAAGTAAGTAAAGAACAAACACACAAACATAACATAAATAAATAAATACCTACTTATTAATAAAAACTATTCATTAATTTTTTAAAAACATAAACATAAAAAATCATCCTTTCGTACTTACTCGCTAATATTCAAAATAAAATAATATAATATTATATGCTAAAAAAAAATTTATATTTATTGGTGGCATCTAAATTACACTCTTTTCGCTATATATCTACAACACAGTAAAATATAAATAATATTATACAAAATTTTGGTTTCGGCCGTTCGGGCATTTTTTGGCCGAAACTGAAACCGAAACCACTTATTTGGGCCGAATCCGAAACCGAATATTCGGTCGGACACTAGTTTTAAGTATACACTTATTTCTAATATTTTGTTCAGGTTAATTGATTAAGGGGGGTTTCTACCTTGTGCGGTCAAAAAAATCGATTTTTTTTTTCATGCATTTTTGGATTAATACATGATTGTAGAATACGCTCCCAAAATTTGAAGTTGAAATCTTTCGAATTACGGAAGCAATTTATCGAAACAGGTAGCGGTGTCGAGCGCGCCGAGCCGCTGAAGCAAAACTTTGAACGCGTTTTTCTCAAAACTACATTTTTTGACCTTGCGGAAGTGATTTAGGCCACACGAGTTGAGCAATAGCTACGAAATTTTAAACAGTCATTTATCAAGGTCTTAGCTATGGCACGAACTAGGATCTTCCAGAAATAATAATTTTTTCTCATTAAAAATAGAAATTTGTATTGCAAAAAGTAGGTAAAAATTGAGTTTTTTAGTCAAAATCGCATATTTCCTTCATTTTTCATTTTTTTTTTTAAATCCTAGTTCCAGCCATAGACAAAAGGATACAGAATAAGAAAAAATTTCAGTTTTGTGTTTCAAGTCATCTCAAACAGCGGCAGGACTTCCGCGAGTAAGGAAGTCCTGCCGCCATTGCTCGATGGCCCCCTCCCCCCCTTTGCATATTTTATCTTGAAACTTTTTTTACTTGTACAATAAACATATACCTACATCTGAAAAAATTGTCCAGTGTTTATCTTAAAAACCTTCCCATCAAAAATTTTTCAAAAAAAACATGTTTTCTCGGCCGCACAAGGTAGAAACCTGCCTTAATTGCATTGTTCAAAATCCATATTAAATCTTTAAAGTGCTTTAACTTTCATAAATGTAACTTTGATTCGTTCTTAGTTTCAATGTATAAGAAAATATTGTCATCTGCTACTTTACTGCACTGAATAACTGACATTGAAATTTCACACAAATTGGAGCTTCCTTAAATTTTCGTCTTCCGAATTTAGTTGATGTGCTCATACGTTTTTCATACTTAAATTTCTCTGTATTTCGTTGTGCCGCTCTTGATGGAACGTACGCCACGGCAAATGTTGAATGGTTGCACATTAATCGTTTTAATACAATAAGTAATGATGTCACGCAGCATTGCGCATGAATACGTTGAACAACAATAGCAGCGCCAACAACAAAGACAGCCATAAAGATACCAGCAGCACCAACTTGGATGCGACAAATAAGCCAAAGACCCAAGAAGAATTGAAGCAAAACAAAGACAAACAAAAAAAGAACTGGCCAACAAAATGTTGGGCTGGCCAAACTGAAAATACGCGAAGAGCGAGCAATTGTTGCCACTACATACGACCAATGCAACATATGACAATTTATTTGCCCCCCTCCTCCCTACAACAGAACGCAAGTCCCTCCCATTCTCGGGCAACTACTGTTCGTATTGTTTTGTTTTTGTGGACCACAGTTTAAGAAGTGCCATTAGAATCCATTTCAACTTTTTCGTTTGGCAACAAATGCTTTGTTGTTTTTCTTGGTGTTGAACAGAAATTTGTTACTGCAAGGTTGTTAAGTGGAGTGTGGGAGTGTCCGAGAATTTTTCACACCAGCAGCAAAAGTTTGCACTTTTGTTTGTTTGCCAATGTGCGTGCAAGAATTTATTATAGCACAGCAGTGCTGGCTGCGGGCCATCTTTGTTGTTTTTGTTTTTTTGCTTTCATTTCGTTGTACAACACACTTGGCAACACTGGCCACATGTGCGACATAAAGCATTGGGGCAGCATCGGCTTTGGAGCACTCAAATCACTCGTTGATGGCACAGAACTCGTTTCACTGGATGTTGAAATGAAATGTGAAAGCCTAAAAGTATGCCACACAAAATGGCCTTACTCTCTGATTAACTTTCAAGTTAATTGCAAGTCCGGAAAAGGTCCTTTCTAATTGCATACTTTTAGGTGAACATCGAAAATTGCTAGAATCATTTTACATTGGAAATTGTGGCGCAAATTTTAGCATAATTTCAGGTGCTACAGCGTATTGTAGCCCAGTGCAATCAATCAACGAAAAAGTTTGCTGCAAAAAAAAAGGTAAAATTTATTCAAAGTAGTGAAGAGATGGCAGCGGGCAAAGACGGGACAAAGCATGCTGGCAAAATATTGACAAATTCTTATCAATGCGCAGGTACCTTAACACACAAACAACAACAATTGCACCACAGCGACTTGTGCGCTCGATCGTTCGGTACGTCCGTCCGTCCATGCTTTGCTGGCATTGTTAACTTTTTGCCAAGTGCAAACTTGCTGCCTTTGCTACCTTTGTGCTTTACTTATTTTTCACTCATGCACTGTTATTGTTGTTGTTGTTGTTGCTGCTGTTGTCGCTACCTTATTGAAGTGCAGCGTTGCATTCTTCAAGTGTCAACTGGCAGCAACAACCGGCCACCTTTAAACTAAAACTGATAGGCCCTCCTTCTCCGCTCGCTCGCACTCTTAGGTCGACATGGTTGCTGCTTGTTGTTGTTGTTGTTTGCATTTATCGGCAACATCATTGAAAAATGGCTGCCGTTGCTGCTTGTAACTTTTGCTGCATTACTCTCACCCCATCGCTCCCGTTCGCCTGCGCTTTCTTCACTCACTCTCATTCTGCGCATTCTTGCATGCTCTTTGCCGTCGCTGTTCTTCTGTGTAGCCCAGCTCGGTCTTTGCATTTTTCTGTGGCAAAATATTTTCGCAGCGCTTTTGGGTGTTGCGCTTGAGTGAATGCTTGCAAGGACGATTGGACCACCGAACGGACGGACGCACGAATGCACTTTTATGCGGCGCATTTGCTATGTGAGTGAGGAGGCAGGGAGGCAGGAAGGCGCTGACGAGGGCGCTGCGTTGTTTTGTGTTGTGAGAAAATATTTTCATAACAAAGTTTTTACGCTGGCGTCTTTTTTTCTTTTGCATTTTGTGTGTTGTGTTGTGGTGTCAACAACAAAATCAGTTAAAAAATGCTATAAGAGGAAAGGTAGCACTGTGGCAAAACTTCATTCGGTGTGTTGGTGTGTGTGTGTGTGTGTGTGTGGGTTGGAGGCCAAGTGGCGTGTCAGCTGCGCGGGCGTCGCCTTTGTAGCTTGTTGTGCATTGAAAATGCTTTGCATACGCGACGCCACTGTTGTCCTCTTTGTTGGTGCTGCTTATGCATTTTAAATGTATTGGCTGCTGTTGCCACTGCCAGCCTGTAAGCCTATAAGTATGCAAAATTATTTAATGCACATTGACATAATTGATTTCATGAGCGGCGTTTTTTCATAACTGCCACTGCTCAAGTAGTGAAAGCGTTGACTGTAGTGTGAAATGACGTGAGAGAAAGTTTGAGCGCCTGCAAGTATGCAGGGAAAGTGTTGGTATACGGGGAAAATGAGTCAATTATAAATATTTTGAAGATTTTTTTCATGTGGTATAAGACAGAAGAAGTGAAAAAATGATAATTGTGGAAATTTTAAATCTTTTGCGAGTATTTCATATTCGTTCGTAAATCTTTGTAAGGTTTCATGAAATGTATTTTAAAAAATGAACGAGGTAAAGGTTTTTTAGTAAATAATAATAATAATAATTGACTGGCACGACAGCCCGCTTACGCGAGACTAAGGCCTAGCTTCCCGCAACCACCCGTGTTGTGCGTGTGAATTTGTACGCAGGTGGAGGGACCTACAGTTTTATGCCGGTTCCGAACGGCAGGTTGGGAGCTTTTTTCATAAGCAATTTTTACTCTCAGAGGTTTGCCATTTCCAGCTGAGAGGACAGCCACCGAAAGAGAAAACGAGTTTTCCCGTTATTTTTTTAGGTGTTATTACGGGCAGTATTTGAACCTGAGGTTGCTGCCTTCGACTCGCGGTCCAACGCACTAACCAGCTGAGCCACGGCGGCTGCCGTAAAGCATTGGTTTAATATGAAGCTTTGGTTTTCCGTTACACACTTAATTTTGTGACACAGTGGGTACAGGGGGTACATAAAACTTCCTCTTTGATATTGAGTTTTTTAAGATATTTGAAAGAATTCAATTTATTTAGTTACGTAATCTATATCAAAGTAAATCAGGTAAATAAAAAAAAGTTCAAAATTTTTTTTATATACAAGGTGCGTCCCAAAGTAAACAGGACTTTTGCAATAGGGACGTTTCTGGTGGCGCCATCTATGTGTGAGGACATGCGTTGGAAAGGTACATCTTTCATTCACATACTGTCTAAATTTCATGACATTTGGTCTAGTAGACGCCGAAATATCCCGCTCAATGTGACAGTATGTTTTTAACTTTGGTACGAGAATGTCGATCGAACAAAGAGCTAATGTTAAGTTCTGTTTTAAACTTGGTAAAACTTTTACCGAAACGTTTAAATTGTTAAAGCAAGTTTATGGTGATGATTGTTTATCCCGTGGCCGTGTTAATGAGTGGTTGAATCGATTCAAGAATGGTCGTGAAGACTTGAATGACGACGAACACGTCGGCCAGTCGAAATTTGTGATTACTGACGATGCCATCAAAACTGTGCGTGATTTTATCAAAATGCAGCCAAAATCATCATTGGAATTGATGGAAATGGAATTGAACATCTCCAAAACATCAATTGATCGCATTTTAACCGAACATTTGGGTCTCCGTAAAGTGTGTTCTCGCTTCATTCCGCACACTTTAACCGACGACCAAAAAGCGCAGAGAATTGAGCACGCAAAAGACATCGTTCGGGAAGCCAGACGTGATCCAAATTTCTTGTTCAACATCGTAACCGGTGACGAAACGTGGTGCTTTCAATATGATCCCGAAACAAAGCGTCAAAGTGCCGAATGGAAGCACCCAGATGAGCCAAATCCGAAAAAAACCCGCCGTGAGAAGTCAAAAATCAAAACTCATCTCATTTGTTTCTACGATTCAAAGGGAATAATTCATCGAGAGTTTGTTCCACCGGGAAAAACAATTAACGCTTTGTTTTATGTTGAAGTTTTGAAGCGTTTGGTGCATCGCATTCGTCGTATTCGGCCAGAATATCGCGAGGAAGGAAGTTGGCGTTTATTGCATGATAATGCACCGGCTCACAGAGCCCTAGTTACGACCGATTATTTGACCAAAAATCGCATTTTTACCATCAATCATTCACCGTATTCGCCTGATATGGCTCCCTGTGACTTCTACTTATTCGGTCAGTTGCATTTGCCGATGAAAGGAAACCGTTATAAGGACGTTGAGGACATCCAAAAGGCTTGTACCAACATTCTGAAGGCGATGCCGGCCGATGACCTAAAACACTCATTCCAAATGCTTTTGGACCGTGCAAAACGTTGTATCGAAGCAGAAGGAGAGTATTTTGAATAAATAAAAAGAATTATACAAAAATAATCATCCGTTTTCTTTATTTTATAAAAGTCCTGTTTACTTTGGGTTGCACCTTGTATGTATATATTTTTTTTTTTATTAAAAAAAAAATTAAAAAAATTTTTTATATTTGGGTATACAGAAATTTTCTTATCAGTCCTTTATTTCTACAATAATATAAATAAAAAAGTTTTGCTGAGCTTACAGCTCAATGAGAATGTAAAGAAAGGATATACAGTGGTGTCTGGATATAGTGAACTAATTATTGCAAGGCCTGTTCACTGTATTGAGGTTGTTCACTATATCAAGGTCAAAATTTTTGTTCAAAAACTCGTTGTATTTGCTCAAAATACACTTTTTGTTGTTTGCTTGAAAATGTTGTTCTATATTTAGAGGCTCGATGTAAATATTTGGGTGTTCACTATGTCGAGGTGTTCGCTATACCCAGACACGACTGTAGTTCGATCTAAACTGTAGGTCTAAGAAATAAAGTAGGTGGGTTTTGGAGGTTCAAAGTTCTTAACATATTTGTATCTAAAAAACATTTTGGGTGGTAGATATGGTTTCGAAGCGTATTTGGTACAAAAGTTGTATTCAGAACCTTCACAAAATGAAATATTTTGCGGGACAGTTATGGTTTTCTAAAGAAGGCGTTGCTAAAAACTATTTATTGCCGATCTTAGAATACTCAGAAACAATACTCCGAAAGAATACTCAGAAAGAGTTTCGGTTGTTAGTGAACATTTCAATCAGTGGAAGAACATAGCTGGACAATTTCAAACTAGGCAGATTAGGGTTGCCGCACAGTGACTTTTGTCATTTGGTTGCCATTTCGAAGAAGAAGCAGAAACTGTTTTGAACTTTTAATGACAATTTCTATACATGACCAGAAAAAGGCAACGTATTCCAGTCTGCTAATGAGCGCCTGAAAGTAAACAATCCAAACAAATTATAACTCTTTGTTTCCTTATTTAAAATATACAACAATTTTCGAGCTAAAATTTATGTCTACATTTAGGAGGCATAGAAATTTTGATAATTTTTTATAATTTTTTAGAGTAAAATTTTATTAGTTTTTTATTAGTTTTTACTTTTGATAATTTTTCAGTTATAACTTTATTAGTTTATTTTTAGTTGGCAAAAAAAACTATGCTTACTTTAGTAATTTTTAGGCCAAATTTTATAGGTTGAGTTAAGTTGGCAAAGAAAAATGCGCCTAATTTTATGCAACATAAAAACCAGCTATTTTTTGCTTCTATATTTAGGCGCAAATAAAATTACACACACACGTTTGAGTTTTCTATTTGCTGTTTAGTTTTCCACCAACAATTTTTCCATCGGTCCGTTTTATGTAAACAACAACAAAAATCATTGCTTAAAATTTTCAATTTGCCTATCAACACTTTTTCACGCCAAGGCTAAACCTTTTGTCGATGCCAAACGTCTTAAAAAATTATTTTAAAAAAATGAAAAATAAACCAAAAAAAATGCCCAATTGTAGTAAGCAGCCGAAAGCCAGAAAGGAAGCATTGGAGGGGAAAAACGCAGCTGTCTATTTGCCGAAAAGTGCGTGTAAAATTATTCAATTCGCTTTTATTGAAAGCGAATGAAAGATTTTACATATTTTTTGTCTGAATTTTTTGTTTGGCTCTTGTTGCTGTTGTTGTGTTGTTGTTGTTGTGGGGCGTTGTTGTCATGGCATTTCAGCCTTTAAACGAATTATCCTGCGATTGGCATTATAAATGCAGATTAGTTTACAAGCGTGCAGAGGGCACACTTGATCGCAACCCAACAAGTCAACAACAGCCAACAACAATAACAACAATAGCAGCAGCAATGACAACAGCATAAACGAGCCGTTGGTATTGGATTTCAAACCATTATTTTTTTGTCACCAGCTTCTATATTTTTTTTATGCGCAAAAGTTAACAGCAAAATTGAATGGCAGGCATATCCTTTTTTTACTCTTTAGTTCACAACAACAGCAACAACAATTGCAAAAAATTCCACTGGCAAAAAGTATAAGGTGAATGTCAAGTGTCAGCGTTAGCGGAGTACACAAAAAAAAAACAACAACAAAATCAAAATGAAAATGAAAAACTGAAAAACACGCATTGCCAAGTGAAGCGGCGATTTGCATTTTGCGTAGCCAAACTGACAGAAGACGGCCGCATCATTTCGTTATATGTACGAATGTGTGTGTGCGTGTGTGTGTGTGTGAGTGCGTGCGTATTGACGGCAGGCGCCACCAAATGTATGCAAGGTGAGAGTTTTGCATATTTGCGCCATGTCAGCAAAAAAGGTTTAAACAAAAATATTGCTTAAGATTTTTTTGTTGGGCTTTTTCTAGCATTTATGCCTCCTGAACAGTAAATTGAGGCGTCCATTTTTTTGCTTGTTGCATATAATTTTCCACTTAACAGCAAATAAGCGGAACCATTTGCTTGGCAGATTTGATTTTTTGTTGTGTTGTCTTCACTTTGGTTTTAAGTCTTGATTGTGCTGAATTTGCATAAAATTATCCATACGGCTCATAAAAAATTTATTAAAGGCCTTTGCAGCAGTTATGCGTTTGTGTGAGGCGAAAAGGTTGCTTTGGTGAAAGTCGCGCATAGCAAAATAATCCATTAGAGCGTCCAGTCCAATGGGTTACAAAAGTGAACGTGAAAGGTAGAAGCGGAAAGGTGAAGGGGAAAGGTGTAGGAGAAAGGTGAAGGGAAAAGGTGAAAGCAAAGTTGATGAGGTAGCGGTAAGCGCCAGTAAAAGTGCGTGAACGAGACGAGTTCAAAGGATATTAGCGTAGTTTATGAAGCGGCAATTTATTTGCTATAAATCAATACATAAATATGTCTTTGTATGTGTGAGTAGCGTGGAATGGTTGGAAATACTTTGGTTCTATAGTAAAGAGAATATTTCAAACAGTATGCGTTGCTATAAAAGCTTCAATGGTTACGAATTAGCAAATATTGAAATCTTTCTAGGATTTAAAAAACTAACAAAACAATTATTGAAGAAAATCATTAAATCGCATCTTTTTGGTCGATTGCTGTAGCCTACGAAGTCCGAAGAAGATAATTTGCTTAGTTATTTATTTTACTCTAAAACTTCAAGCATTTTTGACTTTCATCTAAAGAGTTGACACTTCTTTTGGAAAAAATAATCCATTGAGATAAATAATGATGCCAGCTTTTACAATAAACAAAATAAAATTCCCTAAGTCGTTAGGTGGAAGGTAACTGAGTAGCTGAGATCCCTTGTTAACGCCAAATCTTTTTATGGTTTGAAGCTAAAGCTGGTAAGCAATGGAAGATCGAAAGACAGTGCCTGATACGAAGAGCTCAGGTCTAGTAGACACCATTTGGTTACTGATGCTGACGAAGGGAATGACAATGTCTCCCGTGGAAAGACCAGGCTGGATGGATCCTATCCGTCTACGTATGTCGAAGAATGGTATGATGTATATTTTCCGGAAAATACTAGGCTGGGTAGATCCTGATCGTTCATGAGTGTGTCAGAAAAGAATGATATTATCTCCCGTGGAAAGACTATGCTGGATAGATCCTGACCGTCCTCTGGTGTCGAAATGAAAGAAATGACTATGATCTTCCGAAAAGACTAGACTGGGTAGATGCTGTTTGCACATGAGTAGCGACGAAAGGAATGACAATGAACAGACTAGACTGGTAGATTCTTATCGTTCATGGATTTGTTCGAAAGGAATGATAATGGAAAGTCTAGACTAGGTAGATCCTGACCATTGAAGAGTGTGTTAGAAAGGAATGATAATGTCTCCTTTGAAAAAACCAGGCGGGGTGGATGCTGTCCGTAAACGAGTGTCGACGAAAAGAAAGACTATGTTTTTGGTATGATGTATATTTTCCGGGAAATACTAGGCTGGGTAGATCCTGATCGTTCATGAGTGTGTCAGAAAAGAATGATAATATCTCACGTGGAAAGACTATCCTGACGATCCTGACCGTCCTCTGGTGTCGACGAAAGGAAAGACTATGTTTTCCCGAAAAGACTAGGCAGGAAAGATGCTGTTTGTCCATGAGTGGCGACGAAAGGAATGACAATGGAGAGAATAGACTGGTAGATTGTCATCGTTCATGGATTTGTTCGAAAGGAATGATAATGGAAAGTCTAGGTTGGGTAGATCCTGACCGTTTATAAGTACGTTAGAAAGGAACGACAATAGAAAGACTAGGCTGGGTAAAACCTAAACCTTCATGGGTGCCGACGAAAGTAAAGACGATATCTTCAATGCCAAAACCAGGTCGCATAGAGGCCATTCGATGGAAGGAACTGGTCTATATGGAGTTTTCAGAGAAAAAAGCCTCTTGTTTCCGTACACCTGGTGGAAATGCAGCTTGTGATTTATCACCTCCGGGGTTAGTGAACTGGTGAAGAATACTCTGTCCGCTTGCTAATGTGGACAAAGATGATGACTTAATTAGTGGTGCGAAAACCATGTGGACAACACACAGGATCGTTCATGGGTGTCGAGAAAAGAAAGGAGTGACTATGTCTTCCGTGGAAAGATTATGATGGGAACACCCTGATCATTTATGGCTGGTGACGAAGGGAATCAAGGGACTAGGTCGCATAGAGACTGTTCGATGGAATGAACTGATGAAGAAGTTTCTGCCAGCTTACTGGTGTAGACAAATGTGACAACGATATCTACAGTAAAAATAACAGTAGGGGAAGACCCTCCCCGGTTATGGATGTTGACGACGGAAAAGACTACATCTTCAATGGAGTGACCAGTTCGTGTAGACTTTGCATGTAAAGAGATGATGACGAAGAGATGAATAATGTCGGAAGGCAGTGCCTGCAATGAAATAACTAGATCGAAAATATTTACTTGATTTGAAAATGATGACAATAGCTCCGATGGAAAGACCAGTTTGCGTAGACTCTGTCTGCTCAAAAGTAGGGAGAAAGATGATGACAATGATATAAACAATGTCTAAAGACAGTGCTTGCAATGGAAAGACTAGATCGAGTAAATGTTTTCACTTTCATGATTGTGAAGGAAGATGACGATGTCTTCAGCGGACCACGTGGAGAAGACCCTGTACGTTCATGGGTGTGAATGAAGATGATGAATACAACGTTTATGGTAAAAAGACTATAATGAGTAGATCCTGATCTTTCGATGGACGATAGAGAGGATATCTCCGATTGAAAGTGGTACCTATAGACCCCGTCCACTTATAGGTAGAGGAGAAAGATGACAATGTCTCCAGATCAAAAAGTCCTTGTTCACAGATAGGTGTCGACAAAGAGGTAGACAACGTCTGTGTTGGAAAGACCTTGTCAAGTAGGTTTATCCATTTAAGGGTATGGATGAAGATGATGAGGACGATGAGTTTGTTAAAAATACCAGAGTATACGAGGTGTGATAATTAAGTAATGAGACTGATTCCATAAAAACCGTATATTTAAAAATTATTCTACAACTCTGCCATCCCCTTCAAAGTAGTCCCCTTGGGCAGCTATACAACGATTCCAGCGCGGTTTCCATGCTTCGTAACATTTCTGGAACGCTTCGACTGGGATGTCCGCGAGTACCCTCGTCACGGACGCCTGGATGTGGGTTCCTTTGACCACCGATTTTGTTCTAGGGAACAAAAAAAGTCACAGGGTGACATATCGGGCGAATATGGCGGCTGTTGCAACACGGCGATCCCTTTAGAGGCCAAATACTGGGACACGCTGAGGGCGGTGTGGCACGGCGCGTTGTCCTGATGACGGATCCAGTTACGAGCGATGTCTGGACGCACCCTGTTGACTCGTTTTCGCAATCTTTCGAGTACTTGGCGATAGTAGACTTGATTTACGGTTTGCTCCGATGGAACAAATTCTTTGTGGACGATTCCACGGCTATCAAAAAAGGCAACATTTTATCGTGATGCGTTGCTCTTGATTTCGTTTCTCCATTTTCGCAACGAGCACCACCAACACACGTCTACTCAACACGACACAGCAGGCGAACTAAACAAGCTAGAGCGATGGTAAATACATCAATGTAGAGGGGAAGGATGCCGGGGAAGGGGAATTTCAAGGTCGCAGGTTTACCACAAGCGCGGCAATAAAATCAGTCTCATTTCTTAATTAACACAACTCGTACTCGTACCTTATCCGTTTAATGGTTCAATAAAAAGGGAAACATTGTTTGAGATGAAAATACAAGTCCAAGTAAGTTATGCCTGCTTATGGTTACCAAAGATGAGGACTATGTCTTCGATGGAAAGACAATGTCGAAGACGATGGCTGAGGACAAACGATGTCGATTGCACCCTGTCTGTTCATGGGTATTGCCAAGGAGCAGGACCATGTTTTCAGGAAAGATCAGAACGAGTATACTCTGTCCTTCTTTCGTCGGTGTCTGAGATGAAAATCAAGGCCAAGTACGCCCTGTTCTGCTTATGGGTGTTGTCAAAGAGGAGGCCTATGTCTTCTATGAGGATATCTGAGATGGAAAAATTACGTCGAGTGTACGTTGTCTGCTAATGGGTGTTGTCAAAGAGAAGGACGATATTTTCGATGGAAAGACGAGGTCGAGCATAGTATGTCCTTTCTTCGTCGGAAGACGATGTCTGAGATGAAAGGACAAGTTCACGTATACTTTGTCTGTTCTCGGTTATTGCCAAAAGGAAGCACGATGTCTTCGATGTAAAGACCAAAGTCCATTCGACCATTCGAAAGAAGCATGACCCATTATGACCTATTTAACTTTAGCTTTTGTAAAGTTCTTCTGACAGAGAACTTTATGGTTTATGATTCTGTTCGTAGTTCAAAAATCTCAATTGGGAAACATTTGAGGAACAAGTAGTCAGCACTATTACTCGCCCACTATTTTTTGGATGACTAACTCCACATAATTCGTTAAAAATAAGCACAAAGTGCGTCATACGCCTTGAAAGTAGCATACAAACATAACAACAAACAAAAACTTATCTTAAGTGGCATAAGTGGCCTAATAAGGTTCAAGCAACATATCAAAGCAAACACAAAACACACACACACAAACATCTACATTAAGCGCTGCTGCCATACAATCTTGCACAAAAATATTGTCAATGTGTAAGAAAAAAAAGCGCAAAAAATTTAAAGTGAATACCGCTATTGAGTCGAAGGCTAATAATATAAAATAAAGGATAACGGCAGGATAAGCAAATAAATTCCAGCGCACTCCTGGCGTCTGGCATTACTTATCCTTTATGCCTTAGATACACTGTAAGCGTGGGGTTTTGCTATTGTTGTTGTTGGTGTTTCTGCTGCTATCACAATTTGCGCTCGCGTAAGGCCGCAAAGAGCTGAAAGCCTATTCACACCAATACTCGCGCACACACACACACACGCACAAATGTGTATTCTGCGTGCAAAGCATTGCCTGAGGAACGCATTTTCAATACCGACCCGTCAGTGCCGAACAGAAAAACGCTGAAAAAAGCGTCACATTGAGTTGGCGCGTGTGACCGTCGTGTGTGTGTGTGTGTGTGTGTGTGTGTGAGAGTGTGTTGTGGGGTCCGAGCGGGCGCGCAGCACTTTAGCCACGCAAATCCACTTCATATGCGTTTACAGTTTCCACTTAGATGTGTATGTGCGCGTGTTTGTGTGTGTGTGCCTGGTGTGTTTGTTTATTGAATGTGAATTTAAGCGCTTTTCAAATGAAAAATAAAAGTGATATCCTTGATATCCTCTTCGCGCCACAGCAGCGGCTTCTTCGCCTGTTTCGAAGCGTTTGTGCACACGGGCGTGCGACTGTCAGCCGTTTGCAGTATGTTGAGCGGCGCACGCAAGGAAGTGAAAGTGGCGGAACGCGCTGGCGCGAAACCTTAACGCGTTTATGTTTGAAACGTGATGTAATAAAAAATGCATGAAAGGTGGCTGGCTGTCTGTCAGACTTCGGCTGTGAGTTTGCGCGTATGTGTGTGTGTGTGTGAGCCTTTTTAGAGTATACTTTGGCTTTGGCGTTTGCTTATCGAAATCCTTTTCGAGCTTTGGCTGAAGATGCGCCAGGATTCCTTTTCAATAAATTGTATTATCCTCGTTCGTTTATTTGTTCGTTTGCTTGGTTTTCTCTGCCGCCAACTCGCGCGCAAAACATTGAAATAACAAAAGCACAAAAATGCCAGAAAATGGGAAATACGCATTAAGAAAGTGTGCGCGTCAAGCGTGAATGTGTGAGTTTGCGCTGAGCGCGTGAAATAAGTCAACGCGCTGAAATGTCTATTGCTTGATGATGGATTGTTGGTGGTGTCTTAGTCTTAGTCTTAGTCTCAGTCTCAGTCTCAGTCTTAGTCTTAGTCTTAGTCTTAGTCGTAGTCGTAGTCGTAGTCGTAGTCGTAGTCGTAGTCGTAGTCGTAGTCGTAGTCGTAGTCGTAGTCGTAGTCGTAGTCGTAGTCGTAGTCTTAGTCTTAGTCTTAGTCTTAGTCTTAGTCTTAGTCTTAGTCTTAGTCTTAGTCTTAGTCTTAGTCTTAGTCTTAGTCTTAGTCTTAGTCTTAGTCTTAGTCTTAGTCTTAGTCTTAGTCTTAGTCTTAGTCTTAGTCTTAGTCTTAGTCTTAGTCTTAGTCTTAGTCTTAGTCTTAGTCTTAGTCTTAGTCTTAGTCTTAGTCTTAGTCTTAGTCTTAGTCTTAGTCTTAGTCTTAGTCTTAGTCTTAGTCTTAGTCTTAGTCTTAGTCTTAGTCTTAGTCTTAGTCTTAGTCTTAGTCTTAGTCTTAGTCTTAGTCTTAGTCTTAGTCTTAGTCTTAGTCTTAGTCTTAGTCTTAGTCTTAGTCTTAGTCTTAGTCTTAGTCTTAGTCTTAGTCTTAGTCTTAGTCTTAGTCTTAGTCTTAGTCTTAGTCTTAGTCTTAGTCTTAGTCTTAGTCTTAGTCTTAGTCTTAGTCTTAGTCTTAGTCTTAGTCTTAGTCTTAGTCTTAGTCTTAGTCTTAGTCTTAGTCTTAGTCTTAGTCTTAGTCTTAGTCTTAGTCTTAGTCTTAGTCTTAGTCTTAGTCTTAGTCTTAGTCTTAGTCTTAGTCTTAGTCTTAGTCTTAGTCTTAGTCTTAGTCTTAGTCTTAGTCTTAGTCTTAGTCTTAGTCTTAGTCTTAGTCTTAGTCTTAGTCTTAGTCTTAGTCTTAGTCTTAGTCTTAGTCTTAGTCTTAGTCTTAGTCTTAGTCTTAGTCTTAGTCTTAGTCTTAGTCTTAGTCTTAGTCTTAGTCTTAGTCTTAGTCTTAGTCTTAGTCTTAGTCTTAGTCTTAGTCTTAGTCTTAGTCTTAGTCTTAGTCTTAGTCTTAGTCTTAGTCTTAGTCTTAGTCTTAGTCTTAGTCTTAGTCTTAGTCTTAGTCTTAGTCTTAGTCTTAGTCTTAGTCTTAGTCTTAGTCTTAGTCTTAGTCTTAGTCTTAGTCTTAGTCTTAGTCTTAGTCTTAGTCTTAGTCTTAGTCTTAGTCTTAGTCTTAGTCTTAGTCTTAGTCTTAGTCTTAGTCTTAGTCTTAGTCTTAGTCTTAGTCTTAGTCTTAGTCTTAGTCTTAGTCTTAGTCTTAGTCTTAGTCTTAGTCTTAGTCTTAGTCTTAGTCTTAGTCTTAGTCTTAGTCTTAGTCTTAGTCTTAGTCTTAGTCTTAGTCTTAGTCTTAGTCTTAGTCTTAGTCTTAGTCTTAGTCTTAGTCTTAGTCTTAGTCTTAGTCTTAGTCTTAGTCTTAGTCTTAGTCTTAGTCTTAGTCTTAGTCTTAGTCTTAGTCTTAGTCTTAGTCTTAGTCTTAGTCTTAGTCTTAGTCTTAGTCTTAGTCTTAGTCTTAGTCTTAGTCTTAGTCTTAGTCTTAGTCTTAGTCTTAGTCTTAGTCTTAGTCTTAGTCTTAGTCTTAGTCTTAGTCTTAGTCTTAGTCTTAGTCTTAGTCTTAGTCTTAGTCTTAGTCTTAGTCTTAGTCTTAGTCTTAGTCTTAGTCTTAGTCTTAGTCTTAGTCTTAGTCTTAGTCTTAGTCTTAGTCTTAGTCTTAGTCTTAGTCTTAGTCTTAGTCTTAGTCTTAGTCTTAGTCTTAGTCTTAGTCTTAGTCTTAGTCTTAGTCTTAGTCTTAGTCTTAGTCTTAGTCTTAGTCTTAGTCTTAGTCTTAGTCTTAGTCTTAGTCTTAGTCTTAGTCTTAGTCTTAGTCTTAGTCTTAGTCTTAGTCTTAGTCTTAGTCTTAGTCTTAGTCTTAGTCTTAGTCTTAGTCTTAGTCTTAGTCTTAGTCTTAGTCTTAGTCTTAGTCTTAGTCTTAGTCTTAGTCTTAGTCTTAGTCTTAGTCTTAGTCTTAGTCTCAGTCTTAGTCTTGGTCTTAGTCTTAGTCTTGGTCTTAGTCTTAGTCTTAGTCTTAGTCTTAGTCTTAGTCTTAGTCTTAGTCTTAGTCTTAGTCTTAGTCTTAGTCTTAGTCTTAGTCGTAGTCTTAGTCTTAGTCTTAGTCTTAGTCTTAGTCTTAGTCTTAGTCTCAGTCTTAGTCTTGGTCTTAGTCTTAGTCTTAGTCTTAGTCTTAGTCTTAGTCTTAGTCTTAGTCTTAGTCTCTCTCTCTCTATTTAGTTTCTCTCGCATTTCTTAAAGCGTTTTTTCCTTATTTATTGTTTTCTTCGTTTCTTTCTATCACTGTCTCCGCTTTTCGGGTTCAAATGTAAAAGTTTTGATTCTAAATTTCTTTATTTTTCCTCACGCCTGCTTGGCCTGCAACAGTCATCGATCGGTCCGCACCAATTCACTTCATGGCCGTTGCAGTTTTTATTACTTTTCCATTACGTTTCATAGATTTGAAAGCTTTTCATCCAGCGTTATGCTTTAACAATCTCAATTCTCTTCGGTTTTTTGGGGCAGCTGCCGCCCATTCTCCAACAACTCAACACTCGTTTCATTCCACTCGTTGTCCACCAAAATGTATTTAATTTTTTTCTTTAAACGTTTAAATGTTACAACGCAAATTGGCTGCAACGAAACTTCGCATCAGCTTCACTACTCAACTACCTCGGCCAGCTGCTGGTCTGTTTGTTGGCGCAAATTCTTGTTGCTATGGTTGTTGTTGTTGTTGTCTTGTTGTGCACATTGACGTGGCAAATTATTGGCAGCGGCGGCATTTTTTCTTCCTTAAATTGAATTGAATTTCAATGGCATCCGGCACAGCGTGGGAGGAATGGTGCGCCCAGCGCGCTCCAGGCGACACCCACACGCACACCCACTCACTTACATACATCCGCACCCCTCTGTCACTCTCAACCCCCCACCCCGCTTTTCTCTAGCCACCTCTCGATTAAGTGTTTTGTGAGTGTTGCCATGGTTTGTGTTGGCATTCGGCAAGCACTAAATGCCTCGCCTGTTTGTCAGTCTGTTTGGCTGTCTGGCGTTCGGCCGCCTGCAGCGCATCAGGATATTGCGTAAATTTTATTTCTGGTACATTAGCGGAAATTAGTTAAAATAGCGCGGCACAACGTATGTTGCGCTGTATTGGCGCGCAGGCCTGTGTCTATGTTTGTGTGTGTTTGTAAGTATTTTATGTTTGGGAACACGTAGCGCGGCACCGTTTACCGCCTTTGCCCCACGTGCTGTTACGTTCTTTTATCGGCCAAGTAGTAGTAAAATCGAATTCGACACATTTACTGCTTGAAGCGTGACGTGTCTAATAAATTCTGTGCTTATGCTGGTGGCGTTTTGTAGCTTTAATTTATTTTAATTTTTAAGAGAAAAAACAAGCATAAGTCGGTTTCCTTTTCAATTTGTGCACATTTTGAAACCCTCCAGGATATTTGTGAATATTTCATAAAAAATATTTGCAACATAACAATGCAAATTTCATTTCCTTATAAAACGCATACATATGTGCAAACATACACACACACACACATGTTTTTTTTACTTCTTTTCTTTGACAAAAAAAAAATGAAGAAAATTCGCAAAAAGCTTTACTTGGCTTTGTCGTCCATGATTAACTTTGAAGTTAATCATACGCACTGTAGGCCGATTGGTTGGCTTAGCGAAAGAAAGTGTAATAGCGGAAAATATGCCGAAGATTTTTATTTTTCCACGCATTAAAATAACATAAGCAGACATAAAAGGGAGGAAGTTTTTTGTTAGAAAATTATAATGAAAGTGAAAAAAATCATAAACGGATAAATGTTATGAATGGTTCTAAGATGAGTTTGTGTTTGAGTTTGTTGTTGCTTTCGTTAATGACAGACATTTTTATTAAATTTATCTTTTTCCTGTTACACTTTGTCTGTTATTCACCTGCTTTGCCTGTCATACGGCTACTGTGTTTGAATTTGGTGTATTTTGCTTGTGTGGTTTTTCGAGTCTTCTTTTTATCTTTCAGCTGCCTTCTTACTATCCTTCTTTTTAATCTGGCTATATCTTCCTGGCTTTATTAATCTGAACATTTGTTCATTTGATTAAGTAATCTAGTCTACTTTACTCTACTCTACTCTACTCTACTCTACTCTACTCTACTCTACTCTACTCTACTCTACTCTACTCTACTCTACTCTACTCTACTCTACTCTACTCTACTCTACTCTACTCTACTCTACTCTACTCTACTCTACTCTACTCTACTCTACTCTACTCTACTCTACTCTACTCTACTCTACTCTACTCTACTCTACTCTACTCTACTCTACTCTACTCTACTCTACTCTACTCTACTCTACTCTACTCTACTCTACTCTACTCTACTCTACTCTACTCTACTCTACTCTACTCTACTCTACTCTACTCTACTCTACTCTACTCTACTCTACTCTACTCTACTCTACTCTACTCTACTCTACTCTACTCTACTCTACTCTACTCTACTCTACTCTACTCTACTCTACTCTACTCTACTCTACTCTACTCTACTCTACTCTACTCTACTCTACTCTACTCTACTCTACTCTACTCTACTCTACTCTACTCTACTCTACTCTACTCTACTCTACTCTACTCTACTCTACTCTACTCTACTCTACTCTACTCTACTCTACTCTACTCTACTCTACTCTACTCTGCTCTACTGCTCTACTGCTCTACTGCTTTACTGCTCTACTACTCTATTGCTTTGCATACTTATAGGCGCTCTAAGTGAGTCACACGCCAAGTCATTGCCTTCTTGTGTGTAAATGTGGACTGCCTAGATTGTCGATGGTATGGTTGTTGTTGTTAAATATTATTACATGCTCTACTGCTCGACTGCTCGAAAACTCGACTACTCGACTCTATTCGACTCTACTCGATTCAACTCTATTCTGCTCTACTCCACTCAGTCTTATTTATACTACATCCATCTCTCTCAACTGCTGTACCTTACTTTTTCTATCTATTGGTACAACAACAGCAACTTGATTTCACTCCCATCCACAGTCAATTACATGCGGTTATCTCTCCATTCCTAACGACCCTTTCTTTTCCTATATCCAGCCTCCTCCTTCTCCCCTCTTTCGCTGCTCTTTCCCGTTAAATAAAAAATTAGGAAATGAAAAACAACATCAACAAAAAACTAAACGCCGTACCGTCTTTCGAGCCTGTGGCTTTAAGTGGCTTTGACTGGCCTCGCAGAATGTGATTTTCAAACGGCGCTCATGTTAGCCACTGGTTCTTTTATTCACTACCTTCTTCCCACTCGGCATTGTGGCCTGGCAGACCTTCGGCCACACTGTTGGCTCGTTTGTCTTTTCATTGCCCAAGCAAAGTATGTGCTAAGGTGTCTATGGCGGTGCGGTGCTGTCACTCTTTAATGGAGTTGCTAACTTGCACTCCATTTTTCTTTTTTTTGTTCTTCTCTTTGTGTGGGTTACCTTTTCCTGACAGAACAGTCACCTTAGTGAGTGTTTTAACACACTTTTCTGCTTTGTTTATACGCATTGTCACTTCATCAAATGGGGAGCGGTGTGTGCGGATGCAGTCAAAAGGAAACAGCGAGTGTGCTGTGGGAAAAATTTATAAGAAATATGTAATGTAACGTTTGTGATTTGAGTGGAGTAAGTAGTTGTTAATTCTTAGTTTTATTGTTTTTTTGGTTTGGAAAATTCATAACTTTATTATTGATTTAATACTGTAAAGCCAGAAAGGATCAGAAGACACGTTCAGATTAGAAAGTCCATAGTTTGGTAGTGGCAAAGTAGAAATGAATTAAAATAAATTAAATTAATTATTAACAATTGAAATTAATTTATTATTAATTAATTAATTAATGTTGTACTCCACTGTGAATTTAATTTTGATCTTTTGGACTATAAAGTTAACTATGGAAAACCAGAAAACGTTACTTCCGCTCCACTTTTTGCTGACCAATTTAAAGATTTTTTTTTGTATTCAAAAATCAAACAGCATAAGCAAAGCTGTGTCTATTTTTATTCTTATTTTTTGCATTTGTTGTTATTATTTTTGTTGTTGTTGTAGTGGCCAGATTGACGTGTCCCTTATGTAGGTCAGCCTCGTACACATTATCCACTTATCTTTTAGCCTATTTTTATCCATTTTGTTCACTGTCCACGCCTGTCTCTTTATCGCATTGATTCGTTCTGTCTTTTCTTGTTCGCTTCATCTACACCGCACCATACAATAAACAGTTTTCCTCCCTCCCTTTGTCCACTGTTTAGCATCATATTTCACATCACGTGTCACTTCAAGTCATTGTTCTGTATGCGCCACTTTTTTCCTATGCTGTAGGACTCGGCCACTAGTGGCTGAGATCTACTCAAGTCAAACGATTCACCCCGTGTCCTCCTCCTTCTACTTCTATTACCACTTCAGCAAATATCTTTTATACACTTTGTAACTGATTTTTTATGTCGCTTTTGTGCGTATGCCGGCTATCAGTCTGCGCTCTCTGTTCCCGACTGACTGTCGGTTCGTGCGTCTGTGTATGGGTGACCATCTGCGCTGCACGCCCCGACCAGGCAGCCACTTTGAATAGCTTTCAAATGATATGTAATCACGGCCAATGCATGGCCACTTAATAGCCCACTTGCACAATTTCGCCAACCACACACACACACACAGACACACATAAAAGCCGCTCCCCGCATACTTCCCGTTACACAGTTCTTTTTTTTAGGATTTTTCTTATAAAGTTGCCATTTTTTGCTTTTTGCTATATTTGCCATTTCGCATTGAAATGTTAGGGTTTCCTTTCATGTACGTTGCGCTCTTTTCATTGACTTCTTATCGTCTGCTCGGTGCTTTGTGCGTGCATTGAGCTGCTATGTGTGTGTGTGTGTGTGTTTGTGTGAGCTTTACAGCATTGCTAAAGTGTCTTGTACTCGTTGTCGGCGCCACAAACGCACCGCAAAAATTCTAATTCGATTTCAAGTTGCGTCGCACTTTTATTTCGGTTACATCTCGTCCTTCTGAACTTGCTTTCGTGTCTCTGCACTCACTCACTCAACACACACTAATACATGCTGCAATTCATTTCAATTCGATTCAATGCCATTCACTTCAATTCCCTTTCAATTGATAACTTGAGCATGATTGAGCGTTATTGTTGAATGTGTTCTAGCGACAATGTTCGCTGCTCGGCCGCAGTTTGTTGTCCTCATCGTTGTGCGGCCGTTTGTCGATGTGCCTGTTTTCCATTGACTTTATTTCAGTACCAGCATCATTTCTGCGCGCTGCGCTTTATTATTTCTTCATTTTTATATTAAAACATTTTCAGTGATTTATTGCTGCACATTATGCCGAACGCTTTTATCGGTCATTTATATGCCAAACGTTCAATGGGAAAGATTTGGCGCAGTTAGGGCAAGGGGCGGGTCTAGTAGGGGTGGGGGGGCGGCGTAGCGATTATAACGCAGGCCTTGAGGTATGGCAATCGCATTGTTGGCATTTGAATGACCGCTGGGGCATTGCATAAATTAATTTGTAATCTTTAATGGTACCATGACAATGTTGTTAGGGGATTGTTGTCAATGGGCGAGCGCCAAAAAGTAGGCTATTCAAAGAGGCGATGCAATTTGATACAAAAAAGTTTAATGTGGGCAAAATATGCCGAGTCATAAAGCAATTCGTGGCCCTTTAAGTTGAAGTTTGCAAAGCTTTACTTAAAGGACTACTAAGGCTGCGAGTGGTCGTTGTGGCTCAGTGTTCAGATTGTTGAACTATAAGTTGGAACAAGAGAGGAAATATAACACGAAATCAAATAAAGAAAAACTTTTGCTTAGTGATTAAATATTTCTGCATTTTCTAGTCCTTAGTCCTGTACCTTCAAACTGCGAGTTCAAAAGTAGGTAGATTCAAGAAAGTGCTGTTCAAACTGCCCATTTGATAGTATCGGGTGTTTTTTTTAGAGGTATAGAACTTCGAATTGAAATAAAACACAATCAATCAATTTGGCTTTATTGGAAGGATAATTTTATGCCATTAATGTTTAAATATGATTTCGGGCATGTGGCCGCCGCGGCTGGCTCGAATAAAGCCAATTCTACAGGTCCAATTTTCAACCACTTTTTCGAGCATTTGGGGCCGTATGTCGGCAATAACGCCACGAATGTTGGCTTCCAAGTCCCCTAACGTTTCTGGTTTGTTGGCGTAGACGAGCGACTTCACATATCCCCAAAGAAAATAATCCAATGGTGTCAAATCACACGATCTTGGTGGCCAATTGACAGGTCCATTCCTCGAAATTATGCGCTCATCGAATGTTTCCTTCAATAAATCGATTGTGACGTGCGCTGTGTGGCATGTAGCGCCGTCTTGTTGGAACCACAACTCATCCACATTCATGCCATCCAATTCGGGAACAAAATAGTCGGTTATCATGGCTCTATACCGGTCTCCATTAACGATAACTGACTCCTCTTCTGACTGGGTCCTCTTCAACATTTTGCTCTACACCGGCAATTGTTTCTTCGGTGCGCACTGTTCGACGTCTCTGCGGATGCGTATTATCACATAGAGTAAACGTAGTGCGAAAACGACCCATGGTTAACCGAATTAATTGCTCTGATGGACGATTATGTCGACCATAAAATGGACGGAGCTTGCGGTAAACTTCGCGAACTGAACCATTATTTTCGAAATAAATTTGCACGATTTGCAAGCATTGTTCTTTTGTCAACCTGTTCATGATGAAATGGCAAACCAAACTGAACATAAATGACATTAGAGTTGCCAGATTTGACCACAAAATGCCAGTTTTATCTCTATTCGAAAAACAAACCTCTAAAAAAAACACCCTATAGAAGGTTCTAGTCCCAAATCAGCCAATATCAAAATATGTATAGACAAAATTTGGACTATAGCTTAGTCAGGGGAGGAGAAGAAATATAACATTACATACAATCAAGAAAGACCTTTGCCCTGTGATTTGTTCTGCCTTTTCTAGTCCTTAGTCCTCTACCTTCAAACTGCTACTTCGAAAGTTGGTAGATAGTTCAAACTGCCCATTTGATAGTAGAAGGTTCGAGTCCCAACTCAGCTAACATTAAAATATGTATAAACAAAACTTGGACTATAGATAAGTCAGAGGAAGCGAAGAAATATAACATTACATACAATCAAGAAAGACCTTTGCCCTGTGATTTGTTCTGCCTTTTCTAGTCCTTAGTCCTTTACCTTCAAACTGCTACTTCGAAAGTTGGTAGATAGTTCAAACTGCCTATTTGATAGTAGAAGGTTCGAGTCCCAATTCAGCCAATATCTAAATATGTATAAAGAAAAGTTGGACCATAGATAAGTCAGAGGAAGAGAAGGAATATAACATTACATACAATGAAGAAAGTCCTTTGGTCAGTGATTAGTTCTCCGTTTTCTAGACCTTAGTCCTCTACCTTCAAACTGCTAGTTCGAAAGTAGATACGTAGCAGGTTCAAACTGCCCGTTTGATAGATGATAAAGAAAGACCTTTGCTCATAGGATTAGTCCTGCGCCCTGTAGTCATTAGTCTCTTTCCTCCAAACTGCTAGTTTGAAAGTAGATAAGTAGACGGTTTAAACTGTTAATTTGAAGGCAGCAGGTTCGAGTCCCAACTCAGTCAACATTAAATTAAGTAAAGATACAAATTGAATTCCTTTCTGTGCTATTTTCACCCTCTGAGGTTAAAATCGAAAATTTCTGAAGGTAAAATTATACAAACAACTGTAAAATCTTTTTTGCAACTGGCATAGAACTTTAGGTGGCTATGGGTAAGAAAGGTTTGATTTCATACTTTGTACTAACTACTCAATTAGGGTCTCAAAGTCTGTCAGTCTCTCACATCTCAAGCACATTAATTTCTAATTGTCTTTCTTAATAGTTTCAAGCTTTCGACTTCTTTTAGTCTCTAAAGGTGAAAATTCAAATTTTCCATATTTTCATTTTTTATTCCTCCACTAAATACCTGTTCTTCCTAAAAGTATGCTATACATTTTACAACAACTGTGCTTGTAAATCAAAGAATTTAATAAAAAAAAACGCAGCCACTCGTTTCTCTGTCCACGAACAAAAAGCTAAAACAATTTGAAGCCAACAGCGTAACAATTATTTTTCACTTAAACGCGCCACCGCCAGAGTATCAACGGCCAGCTCGTGTATCGCACACATACATAAGAACCGTCGACTGTGCGCCAACAAACCCAAACAAACATAAAGTAAAGAGTCATAAAACTGTCGCGACGCGGTGCATCAAAAAATTGCATTACGTTTTAGTAGTTACAAAATTTTTTCGTTACTAACTAACAATTTGTTGGTTTTATGTTGGACATGGTTGCTTGTTATTGCCATTTTTGGTTGTTGTTGTTGTTGTTGTTGCTGTGGTGAAAATGGTTTACGCTGTGCCGGCCAATGGCAGCCAGCAGTGTAGCTAAAGTTGCCAAAATAAAAATGCGTAATGGATCATAAATTTAGGCTCGGCACTATGAAACAACAACAATGAAACAACAACAACAACAGAAACTTTAGCTAACAGCACTCAGGCATGCAGTGTTATTGGCAGCGCCTGCCTGCTGCACACACTCAGTTCGGCCACACTGGCCACGCAAGTGTGCCGACATTCGGAACCATTTGGATTGCGCTTCTTGGCTGCTATTGTAATAATTTTTGCTGTTGTGCTTTTAGGCGCGCTGCGTTGTCCTACACGCAGTATTTGTGGGCAATAGCTGGCAAATGGAAGCAGAGGGCAGCGGATTTATGGTGGTGGTTGTCAATAGAGACAGGCGGTGGGTCACATAGGTGAGGGTAGTGTAAGTTTCAAGTGGGCAGATTGGATGGTAGTGGGAAGACGGTGGGGACTAGAGTAAGAACAAAAAATGCCATAAAATATGTATTCAAACTTTTTATAATAATTAGTCCGAATATTCTTTCGCCTCTGCAAGTCTTTAAAATAGTTAAATAGTTTTTAGAAAATAATAATAAAAGTAAGCCTTAAAGTATGCTAGAAATATGTATTCAAATTCATCGTAGTCATAACTCCGAATATACTTCCGATTCTAAAATTGTTTAATATACCGTAAATATTTTTTTAATATAGTATAAGTATACTATTTGGAGCAGCCTGAAAGTATGCCACAAAATTTTTATTGAAATTCCCAATAGTCACTACATAGAATATACTTTCGACTTTGAATGTGTTCAGTATGCCGTAAATAGATATTTGAAATAATAATAAACGGTCAGCTTAAAAGTATGCTACAAAATATGGATTCAGGTTTCTTATAGTCATTACTCCGAATAATCTTTCGACCCTAGAAGTTTTTCATATGCCGTAAATAATTTTTTAAAATAACCATCAAAACAGCCTAAAAATATGCTACCAAATATGTTTTCAAATTTATCGTATTCATAGATCCGAATATACTTTTAACTCTTAAATTGTTCAATATACTGTATACAATTTTTTTAAATACTATTTAGAACAGCGTAAAAGTATGGCAAAAAATATGTTTGTATTTAAATTCACTATAGTCATTACCTTGAATATACATACATACATTCGAGTCTAAAAGTGTCCAATATCCCGTAAATAGTTATTTAAAACAACCATCAAAAGTTAGCCTAAAAGTATGCTACAAACTATGTATTCAAATTCATCGTAGTAATAACTGCGAATATACTTTCGACTCTAAAGCTGTTCAGTATACCGTAAATAACTTTTTTAAATTACTATTTAAAATAGCCTAAAAGTATGCAAAAAAATATGTATTCAAATTTCTGACGGTCACCACTCCGAATATATTTTTGGCTCTGAAAGTATTCAATATGCCGTAAAAAGTTTAAAAAAAATATTTTTAAAGACCGCCTAAATGTATACCACACAAAATGTATTTAAATTTTGATTGATGATACTGCAAATATAGTTTTAAAACATATGAGGTGTGATGCAAATGAATTTTCTTCACTACCATTGAAAGTTGGCCTAAAAATATACTACATAATATAATTTTTTAAATTTTCTGTAACTCACTGTGGCCACTTGAGTGCATTATTTTACTCAAAAATTCATAAAACTTTGCAAATAAGTGTACAGAAAATAATTAGCCACAATGCAATCGAACCAAAATGAGTGATAAAATTATTAAGATGCCACGTGTCCTGTGATAATTCCTGTGTATGTGTGTGTGTTTGATGGTTATTATAGCATTTAAGTGTGCTTTCGGTTACAAAAAAAATATACCCATAACAAAAATTATTATAACAACTACTGCCACTACAATGACAATTATTACAACAAATTACAAAAGCAATAACAACTCAAGAGGCATCAAGCAGAATGGCACAGGAAATAAACAATCAATGGCCGAAATTGTAATTCGCAATGTGATAGCAAATAATACGAACAAAACGCAGCACAACAACAACAACGGCAAAAGCACAGCGCAACGATTACAATAAAAACAACAAATCAACAACAATGTGTGCCGGTAAAAGCTACAATCGAATAGCAACGGCAAAGAGATTTCAGCTTCCATAGTTCATCTGTGGCAAACTGAAATTGTTTGTTGTTGTTGTTGCTGTTGTTGTTGGCCGTTATTGTGGCTATTGCTATTATTGTAGTTGTTGTTTTAGTTACTGTTGTTGTTATTGTCCAGTAATATAAATGCAATCAAACTCATAGATCACAAAATTTGCTAAATAATGGGGCATAGCATACTTTTAGGTGGCACAGGCTTACTGGCCGTTCGGTTGGCTGTTTGGCCGACTGCCGATTGCTTGTACGGTTGAGCTTTTATTGGAGATTTCCGCTGTCTACGGATTTGGGCGTTGGAATTTTGCCGGTAATCACTGCATGTGGTAGCATTGTTATTGTTGTTGTTGTTGTTGATGGTAGTCTTGTTGCAATTTGCGCTTGTTATGAGCATTTCGGTTATTAATTTGTATTACGGCTGCCGGTCTGCTTATTGTTTTTCGTTTTTATGATTGTTGTTGTTGTTTTTATTATAACTGATGATTTTGTTGTTGTTGTATTTAGTTTACTTTCATTTCATCCATTGGTGTTTGTTGTTGTATGTTCAGCGGCTACATTTCAGTATTCCTGCTGGCTTATTTAATGATTTTTGTGTTTGTGCTTTGGTTGTGCAGTGTTTGTAAGCCGTGTTGTTGTTGTTGTTGCTGTTAATATCTGTTGCTGTTTGTTATATGTTTGTTTCTTGTTGTTGTTATTATTTGTGCAGCTGGTTGTTGTTATTTACTGAGATTATAAGGGCGGCACATAAATTCAAAATTATGTGGCATATTTTTCGGCGCCTTTTGATTAAGTAGTTTACTGAGGGCTGCGCCAAGGCGAAAGTGGACTGTGAAAGAAAGAAATTAATTGCTCATTAGTTGGTAAAGACTCGAAACGTTGGCATTGTGCGGTGAATTAGGTAGAAAGCCTTGGGGAATAGTTGCTTTAATGCAATGTGCAAAGTGCTCAGGCAACGCAAAAGTATGCTACAAATTTTGAAGACATGTTTGCAAAGAGAGTACCGTCTGTACAGAGCGCAGAGAGCGCAGTAGTTGTGATGAAATTTTAAAGGTGTTGGATTTAAGAAAATATAGATATTTAATTCTAAACAGATATGCACAGATATGTGTTAATGAAAACCAGCTGAAGGTGTATGAAAGTTGAAAAATTGACAAACGAGAGACACATATTTGAGAGAAACAGTGATTAATGTTGACTTAAGGACATTTTGTTCATTCAGGAAATTGTTCGACTGGGACCACCTGAAATACTAAATTGACAGTTTTTTAATAAATATTTGTGGGACTTAAACGACACAGGGCGCCTGATAGTAGGCCACAAAGTGTATATTTTAGTTATAAGAATGCGTTTTAATACATACAATGCATAAATAGTTTAGCTGTGAAAAAATATTTTTGTAAATAAATAAACAAATCAAGAAATAAATAATTCAATTTAATTACTTATATTTTGTATTTTTAATTTTCTACATTTTGTTCAAGTATATTAAAAATGATGCCGCAACATTACCAGCACAAATTCTTGCCTGCATACTTATTAAACTAATTTGCTTTCAGTAATGATTAGGAGTGTTAATAAATGAATAAATTTGTGGCATACCTTTAGGCGCCACTAATTTTCAAATTACTCAATTAGACAGGACAAGTTCGTATAGATGGTAAACATAAATAAATGCTCTTTAAATAAATGCTTAAAAGTGAGAATTGAGGGGCAATTAGAAACATTTCGTCAGTAAATTGCTGTCATGGTTACCAGTTAGCAGAATGATAGGCATATTTTTAATGCCCTCAAAAATATGCAATTAATGAAGTGGCATTCGGTGAATTGCCTTGCAATTAATGAGTTGGCAAACACTTAAGCGAACAATACATGCTATGGTGATGCTGTAGAGGCGATGGGAGAACTTAATTATTATGGGAGAATTTAATTATTATTATTGAGTGGGTAACTGAATGGGCATATAAGTAGAAACAAAGTTTTAATTTTTTATTGGAAATATTTATACATTAATTAGAGCTCATCGAAACTTAACTCTCTACTGTGGCCTTAAGGCACGGTCCACAAAAACCTAGAAAAGTCCACATAAATATTAATTTTTTTAATGAAATTTTTAGGGCATGTTTTAGATAAATTAAGTTGTAATTTCTTTAATGTTGCAAGGCTGTAAGCATCACATGTTTCCCCATTATTATCAGTTGAAATTTTAACTTCGTGGAAATTAGTAGAAATAATTATTTCGTTTAAAGTAAAGAAAAGAAAAAATTATTAAAAATACTTTTCGTTAAAAGATTAAAACAAGAAAATTATGAGTGAGTACCTTGTAATGTAGTTTATTGATTTCAAGTATTTTATAGTGACAAAAAGGATTTACAGTTACTTTTTCGGCTTGGGAAAGCAGATTGCCTTTAGGCAGCATCATTCACCAAAGCGAAAAGATTTAATGCATTTGGTCACTAAGGTACACTTGTATGCGGTTTCCGTTTTATAGATATCAATCGGCATTTAAAAAAAAATTGTCGGTTTTATGGGACAAATAAGTACAGGAAGGTTTAGAAAACTTGGACTTCGATGTTTTCAGAAGAAACTGATGAAGAAACTTATGAAGAAACCATTAATGAAGTGTTTGCTATGTTAGATTCAAAGTCCAAAATAGGAAATTCAGTTAAAAGGAGAGATTTTTCTTCTTTCATTTTATACCCATATCTTCATCATTGGACAACGGCAAATATTTAAAAAAATATTTGAAATATGTATGTCCTTAAAATTTTAAAGTCCTTTAAAAAGGACTTTGGGTCAGAAAATAAAAAACTGACTACGCCAGGATATTATAAATGACCTCTAGTTTCACGTCTATATCAACATTTGGATGGGTCTCGGCGAAAATGTTTTTTTTTGGCACACGGTGTAATAAATGTAAAGTTGGTGTTCACTCACTGCTTCATAATTTTGTCATTTTTCTTTCGATTCTATTGATGTTGGGCTTCGTATTTGCTCAAATAATATATAATTCATCATAAATTTTAAAACCAGAGCAGATAATTTATTATATCCATAAAAAAATCATTCAAAAATTTACGTTTTTGAAAATGGTCGAAAACTTTTTTTACAACTTTCACCGTGAGTAACTTCCCCAAATCTCATCTGATTTGGACAATCTAGATGTTGCTGGAAAGGATAAGGTATTATCTTCTGACCGCCGGACAGCTTGTGTTAGTGGGATGATTTGTTTATGAGATATGTGCTGATAACTGAAACAATAGGGAAAAAACTGTTTTTTGAAGATTTTTCGAAAACGATTCTTAAAAAATTTTTGGATTTTCAGTCTAGAAAACACTTTTCTTTTTAGGTGCATTTTTCGTATCGAGTAGTGTAATCAACAAAACGTGAAACTGTTCATCAGTTAAATTTTTTAGCTTATTTTCCCTTCTTCTTATAAGATTCTAAAACTACATGGTGAAAAATTTTTCGACTTAAAAAAAAATTGGGGCAGTAGAGGGTTAAGAACAAATTTAAAGTGCTTTGAAATTTTTAAAGACAACAGAGAAAGCACTAAAGGCCTTAGGGCCCTTAAGGATGCCACATAAGGACAGTAAGTATGATAAAAAGAAATAAAAATATAAAATATAAAAAAATAAATAAATAAAAAATATAAATAATATTATACAATATAAAAATAAAAAAATATATAAAAAATAAAAAAATAAAAAATTAAATAAAAAATTAATATAAATAAAAAATTTGTTGAGTGGAAATTGAGTGGGAAAAAATTATTACCATAGACAAGTGAATAGGTAAGAGTGGCTGCCGCTAAGGCGGAGTCCATTTAGGCTATAAATGGTCCTTTACGATGGTTATAAACTAACAGAGAGCTACTGAGTGTTGCCATTTTTTATATGACCATTCAGTTATAATCTGCCTAGCGAGACAGGTCCTGTCCTGGAACCTACCATAGGTGAATGTAAAGGTGCCGCGCAGTCTTGCTACGATATTTACAGGTCTCCCTCGTATAGCGCGGTACTTCTTCAACGCGTTTTAGATATAACGCGATTTAAAAAAAACAGTTTTTTTCATTATGGTTTTTAATTTTCTAAATAAAGTATGAATTTTGATTTTGAGTTGGAATGTACATACATACATAAATCTTTAATGTACCTATTTTATTTTGGGAAAAAGCTTATTGGAACATAACCCTAAAATTTATATGAAAGTTAAGTCTTCTATAACGCGAATCACATAACACGAAATTTTCCTGGAACGTAACCACCACGTTATATGAGGAAGACCTGTACTGCAGTTCAAAACAGTCTTTGATTTTAGTAAAACTGCAGCCGTTTTTTTTTATCATAGCAAGATTACAAATTATATCAAATAACTATTAAATGTATTAAAAAATCGTGGAGTCTATAAATGCTTCTACAACACATCAGGCTCGCTGTATGGGTTTTTAAAAGTTTTTCTCTTGTTTCAACCCTAAAAGTATGCAATAAATTGTGATTTTATAATCACTTTAGCTCATAGAAAAATATTAAATTTGAAATGCAGTTTTTATAGCCTACTTTTCAGCTGACTGCTAGTTAAGATGGTTAAGGTGATTGGAATTGAAAGAAAACGAATTATTTTTAGCTCACTGCTAGTTAAGTCAGCTAAAATGATTAGTATTGAAAACCAGCTGCCTATTTGTTGGCTTAATACCATTAAATATTTAGCTTATTACATCGAAACGAAAGCAACAGATAAGTAAATGGAACCTAAACTTTAATCAAAGTAATGAAAATTTGAAGCACATAGACCTGTCCAAATTGAATCCATTTACTAAAACTTCTCTTCTACGTTCTAGTGGGCAACAATTTGTGAAATCTGTGTCAAATTTAAACCCATTAAGTCCGCACACTCATTTCTCCATTCATACACTTTAAATTATTCCAATTATCTCATCGTAAAAGTTGGCCAACGTTGTAGTGAAATCAATGTTTTGTGCGCGTAAAGCGTAACCAACAATAATAGTAAACTCACTTTATGTAAACTATGGTTCGCTGCCCATCGTAAGCTGTTCCCCTGTGACTAATTCAATTTTCATTACCTTTAACTGATCATTTGCACACGTTTTGCCTAAAATGGCATTAAGATGCCGATGGTGGCTGGCTTAATAGCGGCAACGGACGGTGTCACATTGAGCGCTTCGGCTGAGTGCGCCTAAAAGTAGGCAATTTCATTTAGATGTAAGCTGATAGACACCAACTGATGCTTGTCGGCAGTTAGTAGACGCATTTACAGTTGCCAATGTTGGTGTTATTACAATCATTGTTGTTGTTGTTATTGTTGTTGAACTTATTTAGCACTTCCTTCGGGGTGTTATTATGTCAAGGAAGAGTAAAATTTAAATGAATATCTACAACGATTGTCTACTGGGGAGTCATTTATCTAATTAACTGGCTAATTTTTGCATACTTTTGGGTCTTGCAGCTAAAGCACATAAAACGAGCATAAACCAAAAAATATAGGAAAATATTAGAAAACCAGTGAGAATGCCATAAACAACAGTGGATCAAAAAAGCGTAAATGCGCATGAAATTGTTAAATCAACAATTTGGCACATTGCGAACAAAAAAACAAAAAATATTTTCTAATATTTTAGTGTAAATGTCTGAAAATATGCAACAACATACGCAACGCAAACAAATGCAAATTCATGGAAAAAACACACACACGTGCACATATACACCCCCGATAAAAACAAATAAATACACATACAAATGTACTGGAAAAATACGGCAGCAGCATGTGGCGAATGAGGTTAAATAAAATCATAGAAAAAATATAACCGAACAACGCGTTGTGCAGTGCGAAAATGAGCGCCATGTATGGTTTTGTGTATAAAAACAACTTTTACAAAAAACAGCTGCAATGGGTGTTTTTTACGCTTCAAACAACAACAACAACAACAACAACAACAATAATGCGCGAGTTAAAATAATAACACATTGAAGTTTATGCCGAATGAACAGAGCTGGCATAATAAACTCGCATACGAAGCGAAAAAAATAATAAAAATTGTGAAAACGATATTTACAACAAAAAGTTTAGATATAAATGAAATTTCGGTTTTAGCTAAAACAAAATTTGAGATGAGTTGAATTTGTGAAATTATTGAGATGAAATAAAAATCACAAAAAAAAAATTTTATTAATAAATATTTGATAATTTGTATTTTCTTTTTTGAGTTTTTGTTTAGATTTTGCAGTAAAGGAAATTAAATTTGTTTAAAAAGGGAATTTAGTTAAATTCTGTAAAAACTCTTGAACGCCTAAGGTTATGCAAGATTTTTTTAAAATCAAATTTTCATTTTATTCAGAACTATCTTTGGGTTGTTGGACTCTTCGAAGAAGACATGCGATGAATTTTTTGACTTTCAGTCGAGCTGCAGACCAGATTGACCCCTTTTTCGATAGTTAGAGAGTTCTACGACCAAAACTAGTGCAAATTTTGGGCAGTTATCTCTTCTTGTTTAGGATTCACACTTGAGAAAAGCGCTCATACTTAGTCGATTAGTCTGATAGCAGCATCGATTAAAACATCCTTTTTGTCGATTTTCTGAGCTTTCAGTCGAGACAGCGAACACTTTGACCTCTTTTCCGAAAACTACAGAATTCTACGACAAAAAGTGGTGAAAATTTAAGGTAGCTATCTTTTTTAGTTTAGGAACCACACTCGAGAAAAGAGCTCATACGTAGTCGATTAGGCTGATAGCAGCATCCATGAAAACATGCTTATTGTTAATTTTCTGAACTTTTCGTGGAGACAGCGACCAGTTGGATCGCCTTTTCCAAAACTAGAGAGTTCTACGACAAAAAGGGGTGACAATTTAAGGTAGCTATCTTTTCTAGTTTAGGAACCACACTCAAAAAAGAGCTCATACGTAGTCGGCTGAGAGCAGCGTCGATGGAGACATGCTTCTGGTTGATTTTTTGGGCTTTCAATTGAGAGAGCGACCAGTTTGACCTTTTTTTTCGAAAGCTGAAGGGTTCTACAACAAAAAATAGTGCAAATTTAAGGCAGCTATCTCTTCTGATTCAAGAACCACACTCGAAAAAAAGCGCTCATACGTAGTCGAACGGGCTGAGACCAGCGCCCATGAAAAAACGATTTTGTTGATTTTCAAAATTTTCCGCATGATGTCGACCAGATTGACCTTTATTCGAAAGCTGAAGAGAAATTTCCTGTAGACATTTCTTGATAACAAAAATACGAACACGAATTTTAAACTCTAACTAACAAATCAACGCAACCACTTCACAGAAATCATCACACGGCGCCCAAAACTATGCTACTACAATCACTTTGCTACACATCAATGCAGAAAAAAAACTAGAAATGTCAAACCACAGACTAGACTTGAAATTTTGGCTTCAAGTGCAAAAAACCAAAAATGAAAAATAAAATTTGCACACAATTTTTTTTTCTAGTATAGCACACTTGAAAGTGCAGTTTCCATTTGCATACGAAGCGTTCAACCCGAACCCAATGTTGCAGCAACAATGGTGCAAAGACAATAAAGTACAGACAAAAAAAAAATAAAAAATGCTTTGCAAAACAAGTAGCATTTCTGAGCAACACAACAACAACAAGAATAGAAAAAACAGCAGCCCAAAAATAAAAACGAAACAGAAATCATGCAACGTGCCATGAACGATAAGCGAAGCTGGCTTCAAGTGCTGCACTTCAATGACACTTCAACGGCATGTCCTGTGCGCAGCTGTGCCGGCGGGCTGGCGTCCGTCAACCGGCTGGCTGACTGGCACGCACTTGAAAAACGTTTTTGATGTCATTATCCTTGTTGTTGTCGTTGCAGCTTCAACGAGCTGTTTTGTTTTGAGTTCGTCGCTTTTGTTTTTTTATTTGTTTGTTAGTTTGTTTGTGTCGTCCTTTCAAATTTTTCTGCGTCAGCCATTTTTGTGCTAGTCGCTAGTTACTGTTGGCAGCAGTTTTGCATATGAATCGGCAACGCGTACGCTTAGGTGAATGTTTGTGTCAGTGTGTTTGTGTGTGTGGCTGTGTGTGTGTGTGTGTGGGCTCAGCAATTATCTCGCTGTCTGACTGCGTGTTGGACGTTAGTTTTTGCTGCCCGCTGCCTGCGTTTCGGTTACATTTGTGTTGGTGTGCTTGTGTTTGTGTAACTATTTTGTGTATGTGTGTGTGTGTCGATCTGTACAATTCCCTCGTTATTTGAAATTGTGTACGATTTCTCAAAAAAATGACAAAACAAAGCAACAAACTAAAAGCAAAAAATTGCAACATTTTGCAAAAGAACTGCAACAGCCGAAGGGGTCGACTGTATGCACTTTTGCATGCGGCCAGTTGCGGCTGAGGGTGTGGGGGCGCGGTGAGGTCATATTCGCACACATACAAATAGACACAGCAACGCATCTAATGTTTGCTTTTTTGACAGCTTTACAAATATCAGTAATGGCCATAAAGCAGGCTATAGGTCTGTCTGTGCATCTCACTGTCTGCTACTGTCAGTTGGCCGTAGACCAGTTGAAGCGTTCGCTGTGCATTGCTTTGGGCAAAATTTGTCTGTTGCATGTGTTGGCGTATGTGTCGTTCTTTAGTCGTTGCACTCTTTTCACTTGTGTCATCTCTGCTTAAAACAACTGCAGCATCATTTTCACTTCACACTTGAGTTGTTTGTTGTTGCTTGTTGTTGTTTTCATATTGTTGAATGCAGTTTTGTTGTTTTGCTGCTGTTGGTAATTGCAGCTGTTGTTGTTACTGTTTTTGTTGTTGCATCCATTTCCATTTGCATTCTCTACCGGCTTGAAATGTTTTCATCTTTTCTCATTGTACATGTTCGTTGTGATTGCTTTTTTTTCTAGTTATGCCTATGCCTGGCTTTTGATTTTTGTTACATACTTCATTTGTTGTTGTTATTGTTATTGGCTTGGCCAGCGGCATACAAATTGTTCCATACATTTTGCACCTGTGTCGATAACTTCACCCCCTCCCTCCCTTCCCCTACACACACCTCAGTCTCACACTTGCCATCTCTTTTTCAGCCTATCCCTTCTATCTACTCTCCCTCTCATGCACTCTCTCCTTCTCTCTTCTCACCCCTCAAAAGCGCAGTGCATGTTTTGCTTCTGTTTTATACTTTTTTTTTGTCTCAGTGTCGCCCTGTGGATTAACGCTCGCTGTCTGTATGCAATTTAATTGCATTTTCTGCGCTCGAGTGGCGTTTTTTTGGACCGATTTTCGAAGCATTTCGAATGCGCATGGAATGCGTTGTGGTTATAGAAAGGTTAGTGCCTTTTTCTGGCGCTTCTGTAATTAAAATCTTTTGGCACAGCGTACGAAAAGTCGTACGAGAATATGACAGTGGAGAACTTTTAGTTTAGTTTTTGGCTGTTTTGATGAATTGATTTGACTTGAAAACAACGAGACATTACAGCAATGAAATGTTTGAACTGATTACTGCAAAATGTGGTTAATTTTAAAATTTTTTTAAAACATATTTTTGGGCTCAAACTTAAGTAAGTCCAAAAAGCAGTAAAACAGTGCAATGCTTTGCAAGGATTTGTGTTATGAGATGTTAATTGGAATTGAGTTGTAAATTGGAATTGAAAACTATTGAAGTTAGGTTACAAAATCTTTTGTAGCATATTTTTGTGCTGAATTCTAGTTTTGTGTGTGTTCAGATAAGATAAGACGGGGCAATGCCATGTAATGATTTGTGGTTAAAATTTAAGAATTAGAATTTGTTTTTAATTACACTGCACAACAGCATGTCTGTTGCATGAAGTTTTTTACATGAATCTGAATCGTTTTTCCACGCTGTTTTCAAAACCATAATCCGTTTTTATGTAACAGCTCTAGTTTTCGCAAAATATGGGTGTGTCACTTTTTCGAATGTTCCTCGGCTTTTTCCTCGTTTTCGACTGTAATTTCTGAACCAATCATCCTATCGACATGATTTTTATATAGTTGCTTTAACAACATCTCACGCCATCTTTTCTGACATTAATCAATTTTATGCGTTCTAAATTGGCGTTGTAATAAGGTTTCAAAGAAGGAAAATATTGAATTTCAAGGCGTTTTTTCTGATGGCAAAAATTGTACAGACGTTTCATAAATCAAGTTACGAAGTATATGAATATCTTAAGAAGAAACATCGAACAATACAACACAGCCAAATTATTTGGCGGAATACACATTCGCATCGAAATAATAGCAAAAATGTACCATAGTCATTTTCATGACTTTTCACACTTTTTCCTTAAAAAATTAGGGGCCTAAAAATATGCAACGTTTTTAATTTTTTTTTGTTTCGAGCAATTCAAAATCTTTTTGGTTTTTTGCTTGTATTCTAGACTGTAAATGTAACATATAAAAGAGCATATTTTGAGGCTACTAATTTTTTAAGGAAAATTTATAAAAATGACTCTTTTACATTTTTGGTATTATTTCGATGTGAATGTGTATTCCGCCAAATAATTTGGCTGTATAATGTTTGATGTGTCGGCTTTCATTATACACCTAACTCGTTAATTGATTTACGAAAATTTTGTATGTTTTTGACCATCAAAGAAAACGCCTTAAAATTCCATATTTCCCGAATTTGAGGTCCAATTACCGCGGCATTTTAAAACTTATAAAAAAAGTTGCATCGGAAAAGAAGCCGTGTGGTGTTGTTAACCCATTAAGCATTGAGCGTTGCATTTGCGCAACGTTTGGGAATTTCGCTATATTAAGTAATTCATAAAGGCATAAGACTTGAAAATGGGTAGAATTGGATTAGAAGTGATCGTTTTAGATTCTGCCATACTCAAATTTCAAAATTATTTAAATATTCATACGTTTTTTATTCAGATTCTGCCATACTCAAATTTCAAAATTATTTAAATATTCATACGTTTTTTTCGAGCCAAAGTCAAAGGTTTTTTTGGGGAATTTTTGAAATTCAATCAAAAATACTTATTCTTCAAACCTATCAAAATCCCTTAGTGGGCTGCATTTTGCAATGCTAAACTATTTAAAAATAAGTTTTGAAAATTTTTTTTTTTTGATTTTTTAAACAAAAAATATGCTTTAAGTTTTGTGTTTCGCGAATGCAACGTTGGGCCTAAACACTGCCACTTTTCATACAACGCAACGCGTGAAAAAGTCAAAATCCAAGCAGCTGATATTTTATTGGCACATTTTATTTTCCGCAAATGTTTGATTTTGTTTATTTGTGTAATGTTTGCGAAAAACATGACAAAAAAAAACATGGTATGAATTTTTTGCTTGATTTTTTTTCTTGATTAGGTCAATTAATAAGATTGTGTAAAATTTTATGGAAATCGCACAAGCCTTTCTGGGGTCAGGTTTTAATGGGTTAATGTGATAAGTTGAAAATCATGTCAATCGATTTTTTGGTTTAGAAATTACGTTCAAAAATATGGAAAAAGTAGAGGAAAAACTGAAAAAATGATACGGTGCCTATATCTTACGAACTAGAGCTGCTGGAAAAAATCTGAGATTCGAAATCAGCGCACCCAAATTAGAAAAAAACAGTAGAAAAACTCCATGCAACAGAAAAAAAGTGTTTTTTGTTGTGCTGTGTTTTTAATTAGAATTGAATGGATAGTTTAATTTTTCTTGTAGCATATTTTTGGGCTGAAATCTTGTTTTGTGAGTTGACATAAGGTTACACGGGATACGATGATGTTTATGAAAACTAACTAAATTTTTTTAAAATTTATTAAACAATTTTTTTTTTTGGAAGATTCGATAGTCTATAATTTTTAAAGTGATAGTTCTAAGTATTAAAAGGCACTCAGTAGTGAGTATTGCACTAACGAAATTCAAAATCGAATGTTCGGAGTTTTTTTGAAGTAAGAACAAGAAGAAGAAGAAAAAGACGAAGAAGAAAATATGAAAAATTTGAACAAGAAGAAGATATTTTCATTGATTGACCTTTTCTGACGCTTTGCTTGCTGAGAAAGAAGTTAACTAAAAGTAATTTCTAACTCCATTGAGCCGAGTTTTGAACCCACTTCACTCTGACTTGCAATTTAACGCACTAACCACTGAACCACAATCAATAAGATCAATTAAAACACACTAACAGACGTTAGCAGTTTCACATCAGTAACGCTGAAAGCTTCTTTCTTTCAGGCGCATTCAAAATATTGCCAACAAATATGTGAGAACATCACGCAATCTTTCGATTTGTCTCTCTCCCTCTTCTTCTTTTCTCAATTTCTCTACACCTCTTCTTCTGTTCTTATCAACGTTCCTCTTTTTTATTATTTTTCGATTTGTTAGTCTTTTGTGGTATTTAAATTTCAACTTTTAAAAGGCATTTGTTAGCGTCGCAATCGACTCAAACCCCACAAAACAAAAAGTAAACAATAATCATTACAACAAATACACAAATAACAACAACAACAATAACAGTAACAGTAAATAACAACAACAGGTGCGTGTGCGCTTTTGAGGCGTCAAGTGGTTCAGCGCCAAAGTGTTGCACCCCGCAATCGTGTCGCACTTCATCCCCACAGCCGCAAAGTATGCAATGGATTTGGCGTACACGGTGTGCGGCACGTTGATTGCTTCATAATAAATGTCGGTGATGATGTGAATTTATTTTTATTTTCATTTGGGGATTTCACTCACTCCAGCAGCCAATGAAATATAAAAAAATAAAAACAAAAACAACGAAGCAACAGCAGCACAAGGAATATTTTGCAGAAACACTGAGAAAAACCAAAATTGTATAAATTCGAATGAATATGCAAATATTCGAAAGTGAAGCAAAAGAAACATGTGCTGAATGACAGTGTGTGTGTGTGTGTATGTGTGTATGAGTACAAGTAGAGGACGACAAATATCTCTATATGAGAGTGTGTGTGTGTGAGTGTGCTGACAACCAACACATGTAAACAGTTTTTGTGCATGTGTAAATATTCATAAGCACACAAAGGTGTGCGAACCCCTCAGGTATGTGTTGCATACACATAAATGTATGTGTGTGTGTGTGCGTGAGTGCGAGCGTGAAAAATTTAAATTTATGAAATTTTAATCAATTTGGGGAATTTGGGAACGTCACACGTACACACGTGCATGTATGTGTGATATATATATTTATTTATTTTTTGCACCACATACATAAATTTGTATTCCCTTCGCACAGCGCAAGTCGAATGATTCTTGTTTGTTTGTTTGTGTGCGTGTGCGTGTGCTGTTTAAATGCAAATATTTGCTCAATTTAAAAAGTCTCCACTAAGCGAGTTGAAACCCTTAAAGGATATGATGAACGCCGCCAACAAAGTTAATTTGATATTATTTGTCATTGGGGAGTCGCTTAGTGCTCAGTTGACAGTAACAAGCGCATGCCGTTGTTGTTGTTGTTGCTTCCTTTGGCATATGTCTAACAGTGTGGCAACACTGTTGGCAGCAAACGGTACTACAATACCTGTTACATGAGACTTCGGAATTCCCATTGCAGACGTTTCATTAAATGATTCTAAAGTTTTCTACATCTCAATTTTTTAGCGAATTGTGTTAGGCAGAGGACTTTAAACCCTCTGTTACCCTAGGAAAAACTCGCACATTTGACCCTCGGGTCATAAAATGACCCCGATTTATTTCTTTGTATTTTGTTCAAAAAAGTTAAGACAATGTGATTTTAATAATTAGTTATTACTTTTATTATTGAAAAGCGACTATTTGGCCTTACTGGAGTCAAATATGTTCAACATGGAGACCATGTCCAGGTTTTTGATATTCTTCTCGGGCACTTTAATTCTTGCGATTTCTTCAGAAGTTAAAACTATATCGCAACTAATTTTTGGACAATTATATTATACATAACAGATAATAATCATTAATTGTTAATCGCCCAAAAATAAATGATTTCGCAAGAAAGCCTGTTCCCGTGGCCCACCAAAAATTACTCAGTTTAGAAGTTTAATTTATAAAAGTATGCCAAAATATTAAAGTTATACTAGATATTGACACCAATGAACCAATACAAATTATAATATATATTAATTAAGATTATTCGATTTCCCGAAGAAAAAAATGAATATATTCGGCTGACCCAGATTGCGCCCCATCGTTTCCTTTCACTGAGTATCTTCTTCTTTAGTGAAGGTACTGCTGAGGATAACTCACACGATTATATTATTGGCTTCCTTTCTTTTCGTAAAATTTAAGCCCAGGAAGTAACTTTTCCAATTCTTTATAGAATAAACGGCGTTACGTTATCATTCCAGGGATGAATTTCACATCACAAATGCAATGATGCCGCAAGGAATAATAGAGTTGCGAACTGCAGCAACGAGTAAATTGTGTGTTTGTCGCTGATACGAATATGTTTCAGAAATTTGATCTAGCTTGTTCACACTCCTTTTGGAATTTCTTAGAAATTTATTACTTGCTAGAATTCGTACTATATGTAGGTACTATTTATATTGATAGCTTCAATCAATATTTCATACCAGCAAACATAAAGTTTTCGTACTATTGGGTTTCGATCCCTTGAAACTTAAAAGCTCCTCTACTGCTCATTGAGATGTGTGGGCGAAGCTACGCCCTTTATTAAATGCCCTTTTCTCCTTCCTCCCTTTTCCCCTGTCGAAAAACATGACCCAATAGTAAGTTCGATCTGAGTGTCATTGATGTGCGACTTATAGTTCCAAAGTTAAATACAAAATTTGGATCGTTAAAAAAGTGCCACGCCCATGAAATATTTCCAGTGGAACAATATGTCTACATGGGGACACTGCACGAAATTGCAATGCTGTATGACTCATAATTTCGATTTTACTCCATAGTAGAAAGGGTGGTATTGCTAGTGCCACGCCCTCTTACCAACACAAAACAAAACAAAAATGGCAGAAATATTTATCCACGACACTTTGAAACCAAATCCAATCCAAATCCACTGAGTCCAAAGGAAAACAATTCTTTACCAGAAATAAGACAGTTACGGCCCTTTAAAGTCAAATTTTACTCGAAAATGACCCTAAGGTAACAGAAGTGTTAAGGATATGCAGAAAAAATAAAATTTTATGGAATTTTATTGAAACAACCTTAGAACGTGTTTTTTCTACTGTCTATATAATAAAAATAAAATAATAACTTATTTTGGTTCTTTACTTAAGTTGTTCAACTCTTTAGCTGTGCATTTGTTATTTAGGAAAAATCCTTTTTAAATTTAACTTTAACCTGTCGAGATCTGTTATGCATCATTTGAAAGGCTCTGCTAAAAGATTTACTGACAGATTTCTTTGACGTTGAAGAGTTAAAGACGAAGGTTGAAGTTGAGACGAGACGACGAATCATTTTCTTTGCTTCTTTAGTAAAGTTGTCTAACTTTGAACTGCATCGTTTGATAAGATTTGTTTAAAAATTTCTTTAACCCTTTCGACCCCGAATTTGACCCTGTGTCTCGATATTAATTTTTGGTATACAAATCATGAAACACTTTCATAAGAAGTGTGCACACGACATTTGAAGTCGCCACGCCTCTTTGTTATAGTTCTAGAGCTAGTTTACTTTTGAACAATTTTAGCTTAAAACTGGTTAAATTAATTTTGTATCATTAGTTTTTAATTACATATAAAAATATTTAATATTTATGGAAAAATACAAAATTATCACTTTTTGATTTTATGCAACCATTACACTGTACAACACAACAAAAATAACAAGGTTCTGACAAGGGATTCTGTTAGAGAGGGCCAAAAAAAATATACGTGTATCGGCGTTTTGAAAGTTTACGTCTGCATTTTTTTTAAGGGGGGTCAAAGTTTTCCCCTTTTTGCACATTCTTATGGTGAATCGGCGTACGAAAACCATGTAACCTCACATTTTAGGTATATGATGTCTTCAGCAATTTGATGTAAAATACTACGAAGAACATTTTTGTGGAGCATTTTAACCCTGTAGCTCCTATTTAGATGGGTCAATTTTACCCTTTTTTTCTAAAATGCCAAAAATGTCCTGCAAAACAGGACTTTTTAAGATCAAAATGTACGACGAAAATATTCGCCATAAAATTCTACTATAGGTCTCTGAATACACCAAAACTCAGAAATTAACTTGAACGTCTGAATTAAGCCAAAACTGAAAATGTGTTTAAGTGTTTATTTCGTACTTAATCAAAATTGGTACTAAAATCTCCTACAAAACTTGATTTTTGGGGGTTAGTGTGTATGGACAAAATGCTGAACGCAAAATTTCACTATAAGTCACCATACAAAAGAAAGCTCTAGATATAATATGTATATATAAAAAGAAAATTTACAACAATTTCGAATAGTTAAGGTATTCATTATATTTTTCGATTAGCTCTTGGCAATTCCACACCGTTATCAAATAATGTCCGATGAACATGGGGAACGATTTCATCAGGCATGTGCCCTCATCAGGGGGCGGATTCAGAAAAATATTTCGGGGGTTTCAACCCCCAAACCCCCACCCCCGAATCCGCCACTGGCCCCCATTGAGGAACGGTATAAAGGCAATCGAATTCATTCTTTTATAACTAATGTATGCTGGACAGGCAACTTTAGGGTCGAAAGGGTTAAAGTGAAGGCAAGCTTAATGAAATCTTGTCCCTTGTCTCGTTAAAGCTTTGGTGAAAGACGGGACTCTGACAGCTTGAAAATAGCTTCTTTGGTTAACTTGGTCGAGCCTGAACTGCCTCGTTTGATTTGTCAGATTTCTTTGATTCCTTGAACAAAGCTTACTGTCGTTGCTATCTGTTAATTCCAGTTATTTAACCCTTGTCTCGTTTAACCTCTGATTAAACCCGGGACTCTGACAGCTTGAAAATAGCTTCTTTGCTTCTTGAGTCTGATCTGCCTCGTTTGGAAAGCTTTGTATGCAGTTTTCTTTAAATTTCAGGCATCCTTTGTGAAAGCTTACACTCACTGATTAGTGTTGATCCCAGTCATTTAAACTTTGTCTCACCTAAGGTGTGGTTAAAGACGGGACTCGAGACAGCTTGCAAATATTTTTATTGCTTCTTTGGTTAACTCGAGCCTGATCTGCCTCGTTTGATCCGCCAGATTTATTTAATTGGGAAGCATTCTTAATGAAAGCTTACACTCACTGCTTAGTGTTGATGCCAGTCATTTAACCCTTGTCTCGCTAAAGCTTTGGTTAAACCCGGGACTCTGATAACTTGGAAATAGCTTCTTTGATTCTGAAATTAGTTTGCCCAAGTCTGATCTGCCTCCATTGCAAAGCTTTGTATGCAATTTTCTTTTAGTTTCAGGCATCCTTGATGAAAGCTTACACTCATTGCTTACTGCAATTCTAGTCACTTGGCACTTATTTAGCTTAAGCTTTAGTTCAAAGATGCGGGTAAGACTGCTAAGAAGCGACTTTCTTGCTTCTTTAGTTAACTTGTTCAAGTTTGATCTGCCTTATTTGGCAAGCTTTGCTTGCAGATTTCTTCAAATTGGTAACATGTCCGACGACATCTCGCGCTCCTTGCATGGCTGTCAATCTCATTCAATTAGCACTTGTGTCACTTATGTTAAGCTCTGCTTCAGTACATCCTCCAGCTTTGCTCTTTTCTTTTCATTCTTAACTCTTCACTCTTTGCCCTTCTCTGTTTTCCTTTTCAATCATTTGGCATTTCGCTTAGTATTTTTTTTTGCTTTCCTTTTCCAAGCCATTTTTCGCCTTGCCACAAATATATTTTTCCCCAGCGGCGTTTCGGGGGCGCTCGTTAATTTAATCAACCCTGGACATTTATTACCCGTCCATTAAGCCACCCGCCGCTCCTATTCCCCTCGATGCGAGCTATCACAGTGTTGACCAAAAAAAAAAGGGAAATAAAAACACTCCAGCAACAACAAGTCACACAACAATGGCCAACATATGGCAACACTGGCATTGTTTGCCATCGCTTTTGGGGTTTCATTGTTGTTTCGGGTATTTTGCTCTTTGTGTGTGTATATGTGTGCTTGTTGTTGTTGTTGTTGTTGTTGCAGTGCCCTTTTTCGTAGTGTATTGCATTCTGTGTTTTATTTGAGCGAGCGCGCGCTCGTCTTTCTCCTTTGCCATTGCATTCGCTTCCACGCCTCCTCACGTCTCACCTCGCCCATCCAATGCGGTGTCGCCCTTCACATATGCGGTTTGAGGGTTTAGTCATTATTGCCATTGCCAGCAATCGGCGTGGCAACTATTAGGTTTTCAGTTGCCTCTGTTTCCGTCCTTTGTGTACAATATTTTTTTTTTGTTTTTTTCAAAAGTTTGTTACTTTTGTAAAATCAGTCAATGCGCAGCATCAGTGGCGTCCCCAGGGGGGGGGATTAGGGGGATGGATCCCCCCCCTTGGTGGATAAATTCATTTATACAATTTGATGTAACAATATAGAATTGTGAACAATTTTTATTATTTGCTTTATCTTTTCTGTGAGTACCCACTTAAAACCTAATGGTTCAACATCCCATGATCTGGCCGGACCATGGTGTAAACAAGAGGATAGTCTAGGATTGTAGTTAAGGATATAAAAAAAACAGAAAGTGTGAACACAATGATTTCTTTTGCTTGCCTACATTTTATTTACGTAAAACGGTAAAAATATACTTGAATAATTAAGTAAATAGCGAGCTTCAACTTCAATGAATTAATTTTGAAATTCAAAAAATACGACAGTAAAGCAAAAAAAGAATAAACAAATTTATAAATGTAAAATACTTTTTTTATGGATTTGCTTCAACTGCTTAACCAATGCAATTATTGCAACAATAGAATGCAATATCATGACTGACTCTCAATTCCTTGCACTGTTACTTGTTAACAATTCTGAACTGCTTTGCCAAAGAAAAACATGCAGAACATGTTATTGTTCATGCTGAACTGACGTCGCTATCTTCACATTGAACTATCTAAACGATAATTTTTTTTATCAGTATCAGAAGCTTCGTTTTGTTCAGCGCCAAATGAAAGCCTGAAATTGTCAGCACCGTTATTATAACCAATTTTTTCAGAGAAATTGTCGTCTCTGATTTACTCCAGCGTCGAAGTTCAAAAACTATGTCCACCTGATCCTTAAAATAGCATTGTCTTCTTTCCATCTCTGCCACAGAAAACACCTAATCGAATTGATAAGAAACCAGACACAAAAGGACCACAAATACTATCTTCACTTCAGGAATGTAACTGAATTGGCACCAAAACACGAACATAACTATGAATGGATAAATATTAAATTTGAATATGTTCCGACTTTATTTTGTACCAAAAATTATAATTTGCTAAACCAAAAGAAAATAAAAGCCAAGGCGATCAAAAAACACTTGAACCAGGTAAATTTTGCGCCAACTTACTTATGTCACCATTACATGGGATGGCACGAAAAAGGTGTTTCAAATCTAGTCAAATGGAAAAGCCTAGTTGAAGCCCTATGCTCCGTAAAGGGCTGAACAAATATTTTTAAGCCATTCCGACAATAATTATGTGGGAAATAACAAACAAAATGTTAACTGCCAAATTTCTATGAAAATACACCATGGTGTGGCCAGGCCATGGTTTTGGTTTTTGTGCTTAGAAAGGATCAGTTGAGGATATCATGAAATATGATCTCGATAGCTTAACCACAAAAATTACTAAAGTGCATCCAAAGGTCAAAATGGTATGGTCAGAATCGGATGCCCGCAGAAGGGTTAAGAATAAATGAATAAAAAAATCAGTATTGCATTTGTTCTCGCAGAATAGTTGTATTTTCAGTGTTCCCAAAAGTATCGACTATTTAAAGTAGTAGTCAAACGCAGGCTTCATGCCAATCCTGCATCAGCTGTTGAAATTTGAAAAAAATTCCGATACATGTTTTATGCTTTTTAAAATAAGTCTTTTGAGTTTTCCGTAATTCTATTAGAAGGAGTTTTCAAAATGTTCTAACTTAAAGCAAACTTGAATTTTTTAGTTGGGATCTATTACTTAAAAATACATGTACCTTGAATTTTTCGCTTTAAGAATTTTATGTTAGCAATTGTATACATATACATACCCTGCAAACAATTTCTCGATATAAATTTTTAGCGACAGTTTCTCGAAATAATCTCGATAATGCTTGCATTTTTTGCTTTGAAGAATTTGAAAATTTTCAAATGAAATTAAATATTTTTTTGTCAAACGAAAAGTTGTCATTACGTGAACGTGCGCGCATTCAAACCCGAGTTTGAGAGTTGTTGTGTTGTATTTTTAATCTTTATTTGATTTGAATAATGAACTGGCCATGTGACAGTACTGTCAAGTATGCGTTTTATTTCAATTTTCAGAAGGAAAATAAGTTTTCGTTATGGTATCCAAAATGCTATTGAGAACAAGAAAAATGACACTATCGTAACGATATCGAGAATTTCGAAAATCTCGACATCGTTACGATATCTCGGATAAGAAAATTTCAGTAACGCAACGATATCGAGATTTTCGAAATTCTCGATATCGTTACGATAGTGTAATTTTTCTCGTTCTCGATATCATTTTAGACACTTTAGCAAGACTCGAAAACGAGAAAAATTCTCGCTTTAACGATATCGTTTCAATATCGTTTGGTTTGCTGGGTATATATATATATGTGTACATATACATGTATGTCTGTACATACATATGTACAATTTTATGCAACATGTATTAAAAATAATACGTAAAGATGAAAGTATAAAAATTGCGTTAAACTGGATTTTTTGGCATATCCCCCCCCTTCCCGAAATCCTGGGGACGCCACTGCGCAGCATGCTTTTGTTGTTGTTGTAGTTATTGTTGTTGGCTGTGGCATGTGCAGCTTGCGCCTTGCAAACATCTCCGTTGGTTTTTTTTTAGCGATTTCGAATTCAACCTTTGCGCACTTTTACCTTTACTCCTTTTTCTGCTGCGGTGTTTGGCTGAATGTTGTTGGTGTTGTTATTGTTTTTGTAGTTATTTTTGCGCTTGTTTCAGTTTCATGCAATGTCCAGCGCTGTGACAGCAGCAAAGCGCATCCGCCTCGAGGTTATCCAACCTGTCTGCAATCTGACCGAGACCATAACTTTGGCCCAGGGTTGCATTGATTGCGAGCAACTGCAGGTTGGCGTGTAGGAGGAAAGAGAATCATCAAGAATGTGAGCAGATGTGCAGAAAAAAAGGATATAAAGCCACTGCCGGACATGAGTTCAGAGCAAACGACTAAACATTTCGATTATTGCATTGTGCAGTATTTATGAGCTTGGCACAAAATGGCAGACATAGCGGAGAAAAAAGTATTCTTCGACAGTATGTAAAGGTGAGAAATGTGTTTGAGGTGAGATAAGGTAAAAGAATAAATGATAAGTGTTGGCAATGGAAGCGTGTTGGCATGAAAAGAGCAGCCTTTCAAAAGCGCTCAAAAAGAAGTCAAAGAAGGTGATGTGAATTTTTTAAAGTTATAGGTTATCTATTATGTTTGAAAAATTTGACCCTCACACTAAAGTAACAACTGCCCTAGTACAGTGAAAAAATTTGAGAAAATATTGCAAAGCCAATATTGAAATCCAATCGACATCTAAACAACTTGAAGTGTATGAATACTTCAATCGTTTGTCATATCGGTTTTCTGTGCACAAATTGATTTATTTCATCAAAAAAATAATAGGTTATCTATAATGTTTGCAAAACTTGACCCTAACACTTCTGGGGTTAAAATAAAAACTACCCCAGTAAAGTAAAAAAAATTTAGAAAATATTGCAAAGCCAATATTTAAATCTAATTGAGATCTAATCAACTTGAAGCCTTTGAATATTTCTATAAATTCTCATATCGGTACAACAAATTATTAATAAAAATTATTAATAAAAATTATTAGTAAACAATTATTAATATTAGTACATTAAAAAAATTTCAGAAAATATTGCAAAGTCAATATTGAAATCTAATTGAGATCTAAACAACTTGAAACCTTTGAATATTTCTATAAATTCTCACATCGGTACAAAACATTATTAATTTCTTCAAAATCTTAGCAATTTCCGAAAGAAAATTACATTTGTTACAGTCTGCTGCATTTTATAATGAAATCACGTCTTAATTATACACACACACACACACTCACATACGCACCTTACCACCCAAGTGGTCACAACAGTCGCTCATAGGGGGCGCTAACCACTGGGCGGTGCCGTGACGTGCATGTCTCGTTTCCACTTTTAACCCTCTCTGCTCAGTATTGCTGCCCCCTTTGAATAGCGCAAACAATTTACCACTTCACACATAGCATCACACACACACACACACACACCTACGGGCCAACACAAATATGCTTTAACCTGGCTGGACGGTGTTGGTCAGCCCCGGAAGCTATTGTGCAGAAATAGTTATTTAACACCTTACGGCCGCATTCTCGAGGCGACCGTCTTGGTTAATGGACTCGGACACAGCACAGCTGGCCGGCAGCTATGCGTTTGTCTCAATGTGCGCGTGTGTGTGTGTTCTCAAGTATGTGTTAAATGCCAAAGTAATGAATTAACAACCAAGTAGCTGTGCAAGCGGCAACCCAACAGGAAAGTAGCGGGTTGAACGTCCCGGGGCAGGCCACCGGAAATGTTAATGATGGTCGCTAAACGGTCGCAAGGGATTGCCCGAGGCAACGCCAAAGGCGTTTGAATGAGCTGTTACGCACACATTTAGACACCAGCATTGAGTGTGTGTGATGGACAGACGTGCCACGAGTTGTAGACAAACGCATTGGAGGCGTTGTTACATGGGCGGCCAAAGGATAAGGCAAATCGAAGAAAGCACGGCAGCACCGAATGGGACAATGTAATGTTTGTAAAAATATAATGAAAACAGACAGACAGATGGAAAAACTGGTAGATATATGAAGTGAGCGAAATTTAAACGGCCAGACAGACATTTACAGAGTCATTAAAACTTTCGAACGCTTGGATGGAAATGATGAATAAATGTTTTGAAAAGAGTTGAGCAGTTGAAATTGAAAAGTTATAATATCGATGGATAGAAAGGTGAACAATTGATGTTCAAAAAAATATTGAAGAACTTACAAATATTTAAAAAAAGCCCCTAATTCAGATAAAATACGTAAACATATTAGAGGCTAAGAAGATCTGCCAGCTTTTTAGTTTATTGTTAAAAAAGAAACCAAATGCAGACAAAAGACGTTAAGAAATTTAATTGAGTCAGATGCTGAGAAGATCTGCCAGCTTTTTAGTTAAAGAGATACAAATACCAGCGAGCTAAAGTTCGATTCAATTCGAAGCAACACTTTTTAAAAGGAGAACATCAAAGAGAATAGCGACCATAATTTTGAATGGGCAGACTTCTAAATTGACAGCTAGATTGCTAGATTTGATTGGGGGCGTTAAGCAATAATGGGTGAGTCACTTCTGTTGATTGTACTTGAAGCTCAAATGAGACAACATGTGAAAAAATTTAAGACAATAAAAGAAGATAAAGAATGGACAGACTTTCAAGCTGGATGGATGGAGAAAGCTGTGAAAAATTAGTGGGTGAATTATTTTATCAAGCACTCACTTTAAGTAATTCATTGCAATTGAGATTTAAAAAAAAGAGAAAAAATGTGAAAAATGGAAGTCAATAAGACAAGACAGAGAATGGACAGACTTTCAAGCGAACAGTTGGATGGATCAAAAGATTTCAGTGGAAGCTGTAAAAAATTAATTGGTGAAGCAATTCCTCAAGCACTCAGTTTAACTAGCTCATTGCTATTAAGGCTTAAAAAAAAGAGACAAAAATTTGAAAAATGGAAGACAATAAGAAAAGACAGAGAATGGACAGACTTTCAACCGAACAGCTGGATGAATCAACAGATTTCATAAAAGGCGGTAAAAAATTAATTGGTGAATTAATTTCTCAAGCAATCAATTTAAGTAATTCATGGCAATTGAGACTTAAGAAAAAGAGAAAAAATTTAAAAAAAATGGAAGTCAATAAGAAAAGACAGAGAATGGACAGATTTTTGAGCGAACGGCTGGATGGATCAATAGATTTCAGAGAAAGCTGTAAAAAATTAATTCAAAAATTAATTAATTGAATGAATTCCTCAAGCACTCAGTTAAGCAACTCATTGCAATTGAGAAAAACAACGATGTTAAAAGGAGATAAAAAAGAAGAGTTAAAGAGCTGATAAATTGAGAAACAAATTCTTAGATGATCTAATGGACACAGAAATGTTCAAATTAACAAACAGATGAGCAAATGGTTTGATGATCTAATAGACTATAATAGAAAATGTTAAGCCCAATGAATATACGAACAATTGCTTCGATGATCCAATAATCTAATATAGAAAATGGACTAGAAAATGTTCAAACAGACAAAAAGATGAACAAATGTTTCGATGATCTATTAGACAAGGAAATGTTCAGCCCAATGAATAGACGAACAAATGCTTCGATGATCGAAAAGACTAAACAATTTTCAAACAGACGATAGATGAACAAATGCTTCGATGATCAAAAATACTAGACTATTTTCAAACAGACGAATAGATGAAAAATTGTTTGGATGATCTATTGGACTAAAAATGTTTAGACCAATAAATAGACGAACAAATGATTTGATGATCTAACAGACTAGACAATTTTCAAACAGACAAATAGATAAAAAAATGCTTCGATGATCGAAAAGACTAGCAAAATCTCAAACAGACGAATAGATGAACAAATGCTTCGGTGATCGAAAAGATTTTCAAATTGACGAATAGACAAAGAAATGCTAAGATGATCTACTAGACTAGAATATGTTCAGCCCAATGAATAGAGGAAGAAATGCTTAGATAATCTATTAGACTAGAAAATGTTTAGCCTAATAAATAGACGAAGAAATGCTAAGATGATCTAAAAGACTTGAACGTATTTAGCCCAACGAATAGACCAACATATGCTTCGATGATCTAATAATCTAGAAAATAGACTAGAAAATTTTTAAATTGTTAGATAGACGAATAAATGCTTCGATGATCTATTAGACTAGAAAATGTTTAGCCTAATGAATATATGAACAAATATTTAATGTTTCTTTGTCTATTAAATATTCTGGAAAAAGAGACCAACATTTTCAGATCATCAACAGTTTCCATTTACAACACATTTTTGACAGAAGCCTATTTGTTCTCGCGTTCCAATGCTCGACTCAATGCACCAAAGTGTGGACTAATGAAATGCGAGTTAAAGGACATTCAATTGGAGGTGCGTACCGAAATGCGCGTGAAACCAGCAATAGGGACACAAAATGTTATCGCATGCCACGAGCGCGCACAAAAAGATAAACGCGTTGTCCAATTTCAGCCGGCGGCGGGTATTTTTGCACCAGTGGGCGTCAAGTCTGCGCTAAAAATAAAACAAAAAGACCATAGAAAAGGGTAAATAAAATATAAAAAATATACATATAAAAGAAAATAACTAAAAGTGAAAATGCTGGCAATGTGGAGGCGTTATGCGTGACCTGTTTTGTTGTATTGTGCGATGCTTTGGCCTCTTTTCTGTGGAATTTTTTGCTGTTTTTCTTACGGGCACATATTTGTGCTTTGTTGTTGCATTTGGTTTTTGCAGGTTGTTCGTTTTTATTTCATGTTTATTGTTTTTCTGTGTGTGAGTGTGTGTGTTTATCTTAAGTAACTACAAAATGGTTGGGGTGCCGGAAACAGTAATTATTATGTGTTGAGCGTAACGTTGTGTGTTGTAATATTGCGGTGTGTATGGGTTAGACTATGCTCGTGTGTGTGTGTGTGTATAAAGACTGTGCTTGTTAACGGAAATGTGCGCTAAATGAAACATTTCCGTTTCCTCTTTTTGCGAAAGCACAACGAAAGTTAATGTTGTTGGTATAATGGATACTGAGAGCTCAAATGTTGTGGCATGGCTGAGGCTTGGTATGATAAGAAGACTTAAGAAGGAAGAAAGAAACAAAAAATTGTAAAATGCAAAGAAAATGCTCACAATTTTCGTTGTTGCATAAAGTTGAAGAAAATTTAAGAAATTAATTATTTTTTCAAAAATAAAAATGAAATATATCGCAATATGGCAAAGAAGTGAGGTGAGATTGTTTAGGGTTCATAGGAGCGATGGATATGATATTAGTGCTTGTTCTTCTGGACTATGTGGCTTTTATATTCAGTCCGAGACGTTAATGAAGTTGATTGAAATTTTGAAATGTTCGCTTGCCCCACGCTTTCTATCTCCTTCTTGAAAAAGCCGAACAGGCGCAGAGAAATCGATGGATGGTTCCCCTTTTACTCGAGTAGGGAAGAGGTTACTTAGAGACGTGTATGTGCGGACCACACATATCATAGTTGTAGACCTGAAGGATTACACAGACACTATTCGATTCTTGGCATGGTTTCTATAATGTTGCAACATTGGTATGTTGCCATTTTGTGTTTGATTTAACGTCTAAAACACTCGAATGTGTTTTGAAGAACATTTGCGCCTTCCCATTTCAACTTATTCTGTTTGAGTAAAACAAAAGATCACAGCGAGTTTGAAGTGGAACTTTTACAGCCAACACGATGCCTTTTGTTTGCAAAAGTGTTTTCTCGAACAAACATTGTTTTTATACCTTAAAATTGCTTCTACTAGACATGCCACAAAAACAAAAATTTTAAAAGCTTTGCCTATCATTACAGAGTGCTGTAATTTCATACATGGAAGTTTATTCATGCTTCAACTTTCCAACATCGTTTTCAAGCCACTATAAAGTTCAGTCAACATTCTGTTTTGGATGGATCTCTGTAATTTTCAATCTAATGAGTCACGAAAGACTTTTAGTATTTTTTTCTTTGCCTTCACAAGATATTGCCTTGTGTTGTAGAGGGTAGGTGATTAGCCTGCCGCAGGTAGTCCTAAGTGATATGGCTGCCATCTATCGCCGCGAGGAACGATGGTTTCGATGTTGTGAGCTACCGCTCATAGCGCCATCTGTTGTGTAAAGGAGGTGACAGCAGGATGGTTGGGGACTTCGCTAAGATCGGTTTGGTGCGCTGGTTTTTCGTTAATGCCTCCTTTCAAGCGTGTAGCTGTATATTTTCTCTCTCCTTCGTTTTCGATATAATTAATGGTACTGTTAATTGTCCTGCTCTGTTAGGCAGGATTTTCTTTAACTCACCGCTAAGCTTCCTTCGGAGCCTTGTGCCGTTTTATGTCAGCTTCGTGAGAACGACTTACGCGCAGAATGCTCCTCTTTCCAAAGCTTTGATCGAGCTCAATGGACTTTTTGTGTCCTTGGACTTCGATTTTGCGCTTCCCAAATCAAAATTTTTAGATTGCCCTTAATTAATCCACTTTTAATTTCCTTTAGAGGCTTTTATTTTTTAGTTTTAGCGCCTTAGTATGCAAGGACATTGTTATAGTCTGTAAGAATTGTTGTTCATAGACTGAATTAATAAATAAAATTAAAAAAAAAAAATATAAAAAATATATTTGGTTTCTTTTTACAGCCGAAAAGACTTTTGGTATATTGTTGCTTGTCTCTGAAAGACTTTGGCAACTTCGGCAACTTGTTCTTTTCGTATAAACTTGATTTTTTGTGAACTGAACAAGCACTACTTTCGGATAACGTTTAGAGGCGTCAAACATCATTTATTTCTGCATTCAGATTTTGGTAATTCTTTCCCCTTTTTTTCTATGGCAACAGACCAGGGCAGACTCGGCCGGCCTTTGTGAGCTCTCTAAGCTGCCACCTTAACCTAACATACGAATCAATGCTGGTTTTCTGAAGGCGCTCTTCAGAGTATTCCTAGTTTGCCATTTAAAGTGGTCAAAGGTTTCACTTTTGAATCTCTTTTTAGTTTCTTTCATTCATTCATTCATTTTTATTTAGTTTCTTTCTTCTGATCCTTCTGACTGTTAAAGAACTGTTGTACCTGAAAATGACTTCACTTTCTTGGACTTCTGATCCTTCTGACTGTTAAAGAACTGTTGTACCTGAAAATTACTTCACTTTCTTGGACTTCTGATCCTTCTGACTGTTAAAGAACTGTTGTACCTGAAAATTACTTCACTTTCTTGGACTTCTGATCCTTCTGACTGTTAAAGAACTGTTGTACCTGAAAATGACTTCACTTTCTTGGACTTCTGATCCTTCTGACTGTTAAAGAACTGTTGTACCTGAAAATGACTTCACTTTCTTGGACTTCTGATCCTTCTGACTGTTAAAGAACTGTTGTACCTGAAAATTACTTCACTTTCTTGGGCTTCTGATCCTTCTGACTGTTGAAGAACTGTTGTACCTGAAAATTACTTCACTTTCTTGGACTTCTGATCCTTCTGACTGTTAAAGAACTGTTGTACCTGAAAATGACTTCACTTTCTTGGACTTCTGATCCTTCTAACTGTTAAAGAACTGTTGTACCTGAAAATGACTTCACTTTCTTGGACTTCTGATCCTTCTAACTGTTAAAGAACTGTTGTACCCTAAATTACTTCACTTTCTTGGACTTCTGATCCTTCTGACTCTTAAAGAACTGTTGTACCTGAAAATGACTTCACTTTCTTGGACTTTTGATCCTTCTGACGGTTAAAGAACTGTTGTACCTGAAAATTACTTCACTTTCTTGGACTTCTGATCCTTCTGACTGTTAAAGAACTGTTGTACCTGAAAATGACTTCACTTTCTTGGACTTCGGATCCTTCTAACTGTTAAAGAACTGTTGTACCTGAAAATGATTTCACTTTCTTGGACTTCTGATCCTTCTGACTGTTAAAGAACTGTTGTACCTGAAAATTACTTCACTTTCTTGGACTTCTGATCCTTCTGACTGTTAAACAACTGTTGTACCTGAAAATTACTTCACTTTCTTGGACTTCTGATCCTTCTGACTGTTAAAGAACTGTTGTACCTGAAAATGACTTCACTTTCTTGGACTTCTGATCCTTCTGACTGTTAAAGAACTGTTGTACCTGAAAATTACTTCACTTTCTTGGGCTTCTGATCCTTCTGACTGTTGAAGAACTGTTGTACCTGAAAATTACTTCACTTTCTTGGACTTCTGATCCTTCTGACTGTTAAAGAACTGTTGTACCTGAAAATGACTTCACTTTCATGGACTTCTGATCCTTCTAACTGTTAAAGAACTGTTGTACCTGAAAATGACTTCACTTTCTTGGACTTCTGATCCTTCTAACTGTTAAAGAACTGTTGTACCCTAAATTACTTCACTTTCTTGGACTTCTGATCCTTCTGACTCTTAAAGAACTGTTGTACCTGAAAATGACTTCACTTTCTTGGACTTTTGATCCTTCTGACGGTTAAAGAACTGTTGTACCTGAAAATTACTTCACTTTCTTGGACTTCTGATCCTTCTGACTGTTAAAGAACTGTTGTACCTGAAAATGACTTCACTTTCTTGGACTTCGGATCCTTCTAACTGTTAAAGAACTGTTGTACCTGAAAATGATTTCACTTTCTTGGACTTCTGATCCTTCTGACTGTTAAAGAACTGTTGTACCTGAAAATTACTTCACTTTCTTGGACTTCTGATCCTTCTGACTGTTAAACAACTGTTGTACCTGAAAATTACTTCACTTTCTTGGACTTCTGATCCTTCTAACTGTTAAAGAACTGTTGTACCTGAAAATTACTTCACTTTCTCACACTTTTAACCATTATGACTCATTTAAAACTGCAAGAAAAATTAAAAACTCTTTTTGATTTATACACAAAAATCTTTTAAAACTTTCCACTACTTAACCATTTGCACTTTAATCTTCCCTCCAAGCAAACTGTTCCCTAATCTGAACTCGTCATCCCAACTGCATCGAAACTCCTTCACCAAAACAATGACAAAATGACTGACTAGGCCAATCAGTCAAAACAAGTCTAACTCTAACAACAACTAAATACAATGACGTGCACAACAACACAATGATTAATTAAATTAAAAACCCACCCTGTCTCTACCATTAAATGCGCCCAACTATCGCCCCCGAACTTCTCTTTACTTGCACCTTCCATGTTCTCTCATATCCCAAAATTGACCCAATGCTCTTTTGCTTAAGATTTAAACCATTTGTAAACGAAAATTTGGCACTGTATGCTTTCAGGCAGTTGAGCTGGACATTTTGTTCATGCCAACAACAAAAACTTCGATTAAATTCAACTTTGTTTGCTGTTAAAGCACAATTAGTCGCCTGCCATTGAATGTTTTCGCAGCTGAAAAATCGAATGTGACACGCATTTTGTTGGCCAAAGCCAAAGTGTTGGGCTAGAGAGAGAGAGAGAGAGAGAGAAGCGCGAGGGCGAGGAACTTGGATTTTGTTTGTCCAGTACAAAGGCAAACTTTAAAGTGCACACTTTTAGGCGCCGTACGCTGCTTTTCATGTTATTATTCGAGTTGGAAAAGTGTTTTTAAGTGCAAAATTGCAGCAAGTTGACGTTTGCCAGATTTTTCGCCAACGTTAACTAACGGTCTTTTCGAGTACAATTAATTGAATTTTGCCAGCGAATTTCCACCTTCTGCCGTTCCATGTACTGCTGCACACGTTTTAGTATCTTTGACACCCGTCTCAAGTTGACAACGCCACTCCAATCGGGGTGTTTGACAGTTTTAGCGCTCTCGCTTCTTAAGCTTAACGCGAAAATCCTTTTAAAATATGCTGGCTGGCGCATAAGCACCTAAATGTATACTTCAGGTTTTTTGTTTTGACTAAAGTTGAAGTTGCTGTGAAATAATGAAAAACATGGCGAGGTGCGTTGGATGCAGGGGATGATAGAGGAAAGTCCAGACAGTGAATGTGGAAAGTTTAAAATTGTATGAAATTCTATACAAATTTTGAGTTTGCAGAGTTCTAGAAATAGTTTTAAATAGTTGTTGTAGAGAAAGTTTAGTGAATTTGTGATGGGGTTTTTATTTTTTTTGATAGCGTTTTTTTTTAATTAAATTTTGAATTTTATTTATTTATTTATTTTTTATTTATTTATTTATTATTTGTTTTTCTATTTTCATTTACTATTATTATTTTTATTTATTATTATTTTTAAATTTGTTGAAATTTTTTTTTTAATTTTTTCAATATGTACTTACTTTTTTTCAATTATGAAAAGCATTTTCCAGATCTTCAGTCTTATTAAAGAGTTTTTTATTACACCTTTAGCTTCCATTTCATTTAGATTGAACTCTTATCTTGCTATATATTTTTCTTTAAGTTTAAGTTTCTGTTTTCTTTACAGAGCCTAAATATTTTGTGCAACAATCAGGCGCGGATCCAGAAAAATATTTCGGGGGGGGTTTTAAAATGTAATTCTTTAATATTTATAAAATGTATTTTAATTTGTATGTAGTTTTATAGCCGATCCACATATTTCGGGGGGGGGGTTCCAACCCCCAAAACCCCCCCCCCTGGATCCGCCACTGGCAACAATTGCATCGAGTTGTCAAATTAATATACGTTTCAAGCAGTAAATATCTATAATAATATATATGTACACAACAAAAAGTTAGGTTAGTTAGGGAAGGTTGTATATGGCACAGAATGCACTTTCACTCGAAGGCCAAAATGGCCTCTTGTGAATACTTATGGAGCTATCCAACAGTTTCAATCCAAGGCAAACTAATTAACCCTCTGAATTGAGGAGATCAGATCAGAAATTTCGATTTTCGCCGATCTAACAAGGTCCGTCAGGGCCTCCTTGGGTACAAGGTCAGCGTTCTTGCAAAACCGGCGAGTGGCACAGGAAGGTTTGTATTGTTTTTAGCTCTTCTTCTGAGCCTGCCTCGATAGTCCAGTGGGTAGCTAGCCACGCTAGCCTCTCATACCAGAGGCCCTTGGTTCGAATCCCAGCGCGGGCTGGTGAAACGCTCATCTACTTCTATCGCTATCCATATGAAGCAGATGAGTATTATACAAATTGCACAAGTGCCCTCAAGTGCGTTCTAAGTCTGTCATTTCTAACTGAGAACATTGATCTGCTGCTTCAACTACAGAGCGAACTTTCTGACATTTATTTATTTTTAAATTTTTTTTTTTGAGATTGAGAAAATTCTTCCATAAAACAGCAATGTTAAGGTGCCAAAAAATATAAAACATTTGAAGTTTTTTTTCACCTTTAGCCCCAATCTCGTCTCTTCAAAGCATTTTGAACCCCTCTCTGTAGTTGCGGCATTTAACCGCAACGCTCAATCACAGTTTGAAACAATTTTAGATGCTTTTCCATAGTCACAAACACATAACGACCGCCATTCCTTTTCACCTTCTCACTCTCTGTTACAGTTTCTCCTCGTCATTTTGCATATTCAAAATTCTTGTGGTGTGTCTTTTGGTTTTTTGCCTAAATTTTTGTTTTTTTTTGGCAAGTGGGGCCACACGTAGAAGTGTCGTAAAATATATTTTTACCACCAGAAACTCAAAACTACCACAACAACAAAAACAAAAAACAACTAACATAACAACAACAGCAACAACAATCACTATTACAACTCGTACTAAAAGTAGTTTCGGTTCTCGTAGTTTAGTTAGAAACTTTGCAATTTTCGGGCCAGCTCGCGTTGCTGCTGCACTGGCAAGCAAAACTTTGCAGCTAGCTCGTCGACCGAAAGGGGATTGAGACGGGACGGGAATGTCTGCCAGTGGGTTTGTTGCCTTTGCTGCGCCAAAAATGAAATGCGTTTGTTAAGTGAGTGCAATTTTTTAACGAATTAAGTCGAGTCAGTCGAAAGAGCCACCATGGACTGGGGGGAGGGGGGTGCTGCAAAAAATGCGCATAACAACTAAAACAAATGCAAAAAGCAACAAAAAATTGTTGTAGTAATAGTGAAAATATGCAGCAAAAGATTTTTTTTCGCATGCCAAGTAAATTGCAAACACATAAATTGTGCTTTAAGTGCGTGAAAAGTTTTTACCCGAAGAGCAACAAACATTGACGAAAAATTGTAAGAAAAGAACGCAAAGAAATTTAGAATACATTCAAAAGAGTGGAATGCTGCATAAAGAAAATAAATGCTTACTATAAAGAAAGTATTCACTATAAATAAACTTGCCATATAGACAGGTCTCTCCCATCTGAAAATTTTTTGCAACATTTTTACTTGGCTCATTGACTGACTGACTGAGAGATTTTTGAAATTTTAGGGGTATTCCCCTGGTACCTTCCTTTGAAACCATAATCTTCGTACTCATCTTCTTCTTATAAGAAACTAACATAAGATGAGTTGAAGGATGTAAAATATCAATTTGAAACTTTTACCTTTAATATTCTTAGGAAAATTTTTAATGGAAAATTAAAAACAATATGGAAAAATATTTCCAAAATTGAAGTAAGTGGTTGTAGACCACACAGATTAAAAATTTGACTTTAGTACGGATTTTTTGCTAAAGTTTTTTCCTTAGCAGCAAAAACAACATTAGTATTGATATCCTTAAAGATGTCCTTAAACAATTTTTTACTAAACATTTTGAAAAAAATATTTAAAATTAAAAAAAAGATTTAAATTAATGAGTACAGATACCGCATTTAACTGTTGCTCGCATATTTGGTGCACATTTTTGTCGGAGCAACAAATACCTGAAAATAATTATTATTGATATCCTTAAACGATTTTGTATGAAAAATTTACAACAAATATGAGAAATTATTTCAAAAATTACAATTTAATGCAAAGGGAAAGCAGTCTACTATTAAATATTTGACCATAACTCGCACTTTTGCTGGACATTTTTTAATGAGCAGAAAACACAAAGTTTTTATTGATATCCTTAAAAAGTTGTATTACAAATTTAGGAAAAAACAAGAAAAAATTCAAGTTAGTGAGTACAGCCATCACATATAACAAATTTTAGCTCGTAAAAACAGGAGCTCGTATCTTTTATGTAGTTTTTTTTGAATCGAAAAAAAAGAAGAATTATTGTTGATATCCTTAAAAAATTTTGAATGAAAAATTAAATAAAAAATCTGAAAAATTATTTCAAAAATTAAAGTTAGTGAGAACAGGCAGAAAATTTCGTATGAAAGATTTGAAAAAAATATGAAAAATGATTTCATTAATAAAAGTTAGTTAATGAAACATTTATTTATCACATATAAAAAATTTTACTGTAGTTCGTATTTTTTGTGAAAATGTTTTTTCTGAGAAGCAAACAATTAATTATTGATATCCTTAAAACATTTCGTCAGAAAAATTTAGAAAAATATGAAAAATTATTTCAAAAATTAAAGTTAGTGAGAACAGACATGATATATCAAAAATTTTACTGTTAATTAAATAATAAATTTTTTTTAATTATGTAATTTTTTTCTTGAGCAGAAAAAAAATTATTCGCAAAAAAGGTTGTTTTAAATATGAAAAATTATTGCAAAAAAATCACTAGGATATTTTTTTGCAACAATTTTTTTTCGCAAGTCTCACATACGTATTAAAAAACTTTATTGTAGTTTGCATTTTTGGTAACTATTTTTTACTGAGCAGCAAGCAAAAAGAAATTTTATGAAAAATTGAGGGAAAAAACGTATAAAATTATTTCAAAAATGAAACCAAGTCCATATTTAAACAATTTGACTTAAGCTCGTATTTGCAAAAAACAAATTTCAAGCTCATGTCTGCTGCTTGCTAATTGCTTATCCCATGTTGCACTTGACTTCAACCATTTATGTATGAATGAATGTGTGTATGTGTGTTTCAGTCTGAGACTTCCGCTTGACAAATGAGCCGCAGTTTCGCTGAGCAGCAAAACCGATAGCCAGCAACAGGCAAACTTTTAGCAACAATGGAAGTCAACTTCAGTAAAACAAAGGAAAAAACCAACTATAATAACAGCAACAACAACAGCAGTCAATTGTGCCGCATATAGCCAGCGGAAGCAGCAGCAAGTGGCATAAATGGCAATGCAGCTAGTTGCATTAAAAAGCTTTTAATGAAATTAAAATGCAGCTACTTGCCACCTTTGCACTGAAGACACAAAAGAAGTAACAGTAACAACAACAAAAAGCCACAACTTTTACATTCATCTTGCCTGGCAATATATATATTTATATATATGTATGGGTACACATAACCTTACTATGCAGCGAGCTTAGTGCTGCTGACAGCAGCAGCGCTCGCGTTCTTCTTACTCTTCTTACCCTTCTCGTCATTGTCTTATTTGGCTTGGCGATTTGTAGAGCGACGAGCTGAATTGAGTTGCTCTATGCGGAGCCGGAAGTTGAAACACAACTTCCGGCTGAGTGCAGTGCGCTTCATTATGCTTCTCGCGTGCACGGTGATTTTATTTTTTGGTCTTTTAAAGCATTTCATTTTTTTATAAATTTGTTTTTTTTTATTTCTCCAAAAAAAAACTAAAATATTATGTCTTGTTAGTTTTCGTTTTTCTCGTTTGCTATCTTTTTGCAGTGCTTTAATGTTTTATTTTGAGCGATTTGTGTTTTATGAGCGCGCTGCTGCTTTTAACGTTGCATTTTTCTTCTTCTTCTTCCACGTGCACTACTCGCTTTTCCTCACGTTTCCGCTTGACTCCACTGCACCACCAGCCGCATTGCCGCGCTGCACACACACACACACACACACACACACATACAGTTCATTCATCAAGTTTTCGCGCTGCTGATAACTGCATTTTCATAGCGTTTTTGCCAGCACCGTTGCAGCATCCGACTAGCTGCCACATAGCGTGGCAGCAGCAACAGCGCCACCGGATGTGCCCGGAAATTGAATTAATTGTTTACGTTGCCATTTGTCTGCCTCATGCGGCTATGGCTGCGAGTGAGTGTGTGTGTGTTTGGAAATATGTTCAGAAATATGTTTGTATGGCTGTGTGTGTGTTCTGGGTGAATGTGTTGGCGCTGTTATTGAAGACACTTCGTTGCGCCGTCAACATCAGCGTTCCATTAGCGCCACGCCTACAACAATAACTTCCGCTGGCTTAGTTCACGCTATAGTCAACATTTCATTGGTCAATTCTGACATAGTCTACCACAGCGTGTTCTATACCTGTCTCTATTCTATCTTTAGGTCTATTTGTATATATATTTCTATCTGTATTTGTATCTGTATCTGTATCTGTATCTGTATCTGTATCTGTATCTGTATCTGTATCTGTATCTGTATCTGTATCTGTATCTGTATCTGTATCTGTATCTGTATCTGTATCTGTATCTGTATCTGTATCTGTATCTGTATCTGTATCTGTATCTGTATCTGTATCTGTATCTGTATCTGTATCTGTATCTGTATCTGTATCTGTATCTGTATCTGTATCTGTATCTGTATCTGTATCTGTATCTGTATCTGTATCTGTATCTGTATCTGTATCTGTATCTGTATCTGTATCTGTATCTGTATCTGTATCTGTATCTGTATCTGTATCTGTATCTGTATCTGTATCTGTATCTGTATCTGTATCTGTATCTGTATCTGTATCTGTATCTGTATCTGTATCTGTATCTGTATCTGTATCTGTATCTGTATCTGTATCTGTATCTGTATCTGTATCTGTATCTGTATCTGTATCTGTATCTGTATCTGTATCTGTATCTGTATCTGTATCTGTATCTGTATCTGTATCTGTATCTGTATCTGTATCTGTATCTGTATCTGTATCTGTATCTGTATCTGTATCTGTATCTGTATCTGTATCTGTATCTGTATCTGTATCTGTATCTGTATCTGTATCTGTATCTGTATCTGTATCTGTATCTGTATCTGTATCTGTATCTGTATCTGTATCTGTATCTGTATCTGTATCTGTATCTGTATCTGTATCTGTATCTGTATCTGTATCTGTATCTGTATCTGTATCTGTATCTGTATCTGTATCTGTATCTGTATCTGTATCTGTATCTGTATCTGTATCTGTATCTGTATCTGTATCTGTATCTGTATCTGTATCTGTATCTGTATCTGTATCTGTATCTGTATCTGTATCTGTATCTGTATCTGTATCTGTATCTGTATCTGTATCTGTATCTGTATCTGTATCTGTATCTGTATCTGTATCTGTATCTGTATCTGTATCTGTATCTGTATCTGTATCTGTATCTGTATCTGTATCTGTATCTGTATCTGTATCTGTATCTGTATCTGTATCTGTATCTGTATCTGTATCTGTATCTGTATCTGTATCTGTATCTGTATCTGTATCTGTATCTGTATCTGTATCTGTATCTGTATCTGTATCTGTATCTGTATCTGTATCTGTATCTGTATCTGTATCTGTATCTGTATCTGTAACTGTATCTGTATCCAATGGACCAAAAGTGGGGCCTTTTTATTTCAGTTGGGCCTTTGGGTAATTTTGTGCAATGTGACCCTTTTTTATACAAAAGTATGTAAGCAACAAAAGACTTATTGTTCGCGTTTGTTTTGGAGTCTTTTTTAGTAAAATTTTGGTACAAAATATTTTAGTTGAGTGGCAATCGTATCTGTATCAGCAACTAAAATTCTCATCTCTATCCAAATTCATACGCAAACGGAGCCGTAGGGTTACTATCCCGTTATTCTACGTTGACCTAACCTACAACATTGTCCGCCGATCCCACTCATCTCTACTTTCACAGCTGTCAACTGCAGTTGTCTGTCTCCCCATGTTGTCTGGTTGTTTGTCTGTCTCCCGGTTTACCCTTTTGTTCGTTTATCTTCTTGCTTAGGGCTGCCATAAATCTTTCAGTTATCAACCAAGACACATTGGTTAGAAAAGAAACTAGTTTCCAAAAAAAATTTGTTCCCAATATTTTTACTCAATATTTTCAATTCTTCAATATTCGTAACGTACAAGAATATGACCTCACATTTATTTTATTTAAAAAAAATAAGAAAAAACCTATTTGAAAGATGGCATCGCTTTTGAATTTCTTTTCCAAATAATTCTTTATCTAAATAATTACAGCAAGTCTGGCAGCCCTATTCTGTTGTAAATATGTAGCAGCAATATTTTAGCTCTTAAGCATTTTTCGCCTTCTGACATTTTTGGTACAATGCAGTTTTTTTAAACCAAGTTAACTCTTTTTGTCTTCATTTTCCATTTTTCAGTCATTTCAGTTTTTCCGTTTTTTTTACATTATTTTTGTTCGTTTTTTTAACGCAGCAATCTTCGTCAAGATTTCAACATCTTCATTTGAACGTCGTTGTGAAAATGTTTGAGCCACGGTTTCTTCATGGTTTGTTTTCGTTGCAACGTTTCTGCTGTCTCAGCAACGTGCCGTCTCAACAGTAGCCAAAAGGTGGCAGCAACCGCCGCTGCTGCACGCTGCATTGCGCTGCCAAACTTAAATTAATTGCCACAGCCTCGTCCTTCTCTGCCGTTGGCGCTGTTTCGCTCCGGACTTTACGTGCACAGGATCCCATTACAGCTACTCAGCTTCCTTAGCATCCTTTCGAAGTGCGGCGCATCTACGTATGGCTTTGTGTGTGCATGGCTGTTTGTGTGTGCATGTCTGTTGGTGTGTGTGTGTGTGTGTGAAGGTATGATATCTGATGCCGTTACTAGAGATTTGTTGTAGTTGCGTTGTTTGCTCTTGGATTTGATTTTGTTGCTGCAGCAATTTTTCGCGCCGTAAATCGACGCCTTCAAAACTTGCCTCCCCTAATTACAGCGAATACTCACTGTCAGACGCAGACGTGTCTTTGGCCGTGATTTTCACGGCAATTAACGCGCTAATAGAAAAACAATAAGTGTTGATTCATCAATAACAATGCTTTTATTTGCATAGTTTTCAGTAAAATTTTTGGTGGTTAGCTGTTCGAGATGAACGAAAGTCACAGACAAACGACTGATGGAGTTGAAGTTACGATTCAGCGTGAATTTTGGCATAAGAAAAGGATTGAAGGTACTTCAGGATTAGTTGAAGTGTTTTGAGCTAAACGAAGGATGGAGTGAAAAGTGAGTAAGAGAAGCAATGATAAGAAAGGTTGGTGGAAAGGTTTCGAGTCCAACGGAAGACGGAGTGAAAGATGAATAAGAAAAGGAATGAAGAGACTCTGGAATTCGGGGAAAGGTTTTTAGACAAAAAAGGATGGTGTAAAAATTGAATAAGAAAAGGAATGAAGAGACTTTGAAATCGACGGAAAGGTTAAAGAAGGAATAAAGGAAAAATGAAAAAGAGACTTTGGTATGGCAGAAAGGTTTCCAGGCAAACGGAGGAAGATATAAAAAGGAATAAGAAAACGAATGAAGAGGTTTTGGAATTGAGGGAAAGGTATCTGAAATTCTCTAAACCGAGTTTGAAGTGAAAAATAAATAAGATAAGGAATGAAAAACTTCACGATGGATGAAAACGTTCGAGGCAAAGTTTGCCGCTGCTAAAGTTTAATATGTTTTTATGTATATTTTCTTACAAAGTTACAACCAAAAACCAATTCGTTCATTACCCGATGATTTCTCTAAAAAAATCAATAAAAAGTTGACAGTATTTGCTTTTAGCTAATTTTGAATTATTTTCTTTTTATTTTAAATTTTCTATGGACAATGTTTCTCTTCTGTAACTATTTGAAATATTTTTGAATTTTTTCTTCTGAGTCACCCTTCCACAGAACTCTCCAAAGAGAGGGCGTGAGCAATTCCTTGTGAGTCGGCAAAAATGTCCCACTATTTTTGCTAGCAACCAAAGAGCGAACATTGATAGCCGAGTAAGAGACAATTTGAAGAGTAAGCAACAAAGTTTCATGGAAATTGCTCTTTGTTAGAGCATTCCTTTGCAAATGTTCAGCTTAAGGCTAGGAAAATATGAAATAAAAAAATTATACAATAATATAAAATGCAAAATACGCAGTAAAAAAATCAAAAAATAAAAAGCAAAACCAAAAAAAAATATTAAATATTAAAATGAAAAAATAAACTAGAAAAAATATATAAAATACAAATTTTCAAATATTATTTAAAATAAAAAGTAAAAAATATAAATAAAAGAATTAATAAATAAATAATAAATATATAATTAGAATAAATAATTTGTTTAAATTTAAAACAAATAAAATTGTACGTAATTGAAATAAAAAAATATAAAATTAAAAATTAAAAAAGATATAAAATCTATAAAATAAAAAAACAGAAATTAAAAAATTAAAAATAAAATAAGAAAAGATTAACATTAAAAATGGAAAATATTTATTTATATCATAAAAGTAGGAAAGATAAAAGTACAAACAACTTTAAATAGTATAACCAAAAAAATTACGAAACAATTACCAGTTTGAACCTAGTAAAATACTAATGCAAATTTATACAAAAATGAAATATTTTTGTGTGGTTTTCCATTTTTTAATTGTGTTCTTTATATTTTTTTATATTTTTTGAAATTTCATATTTTTAATACTTGCGAATTTTTTAATTAAATGTGTTTTATTTTTTTTTGTGGTTCACTTTTTGATTGTTTTAGTTTTTGAATCATTTTTTACTAGCATTTTACTAAATTTAGGCAGGTAATAGTTTCTTAATTTTTTGTTTTGTAAAATATAAAACTAAAAAGTTAATAACGAAAAACAAACTTGTAATAAAAACAAATAAAAAATTGACGGATAGAAATATGAAATAAAAAAATATAATTAAAAAAATTAAGTATTTACAAAATTAAGAAATTGAATAAAGCAAAAGTGAACAACGAAAAAAAAATTAAGCATATAACAAAAAAAGGTAGAAAACTAGAAATAGATATAAAATGAAACATATAATTAAAAAAAATATATAAATCTCTACAAACACATATAAAATAAATAATAAAAATTAACAAGAAATTAAAAAATTAGAAAAAGAAAATAAAAATTTATCAATAAAAAATAAATGGAAAAAATTAAAAAATTGGAATGAAAACTTTAAAAGCAAAAATTTACACTTTAAAAATTAAAATTAAAAAAAATTAAAACAAAAATTACAATAAAAAATTTTAATAACAGAAATCAAAAATAAACAAAATGCAACAAAAATGATCAAAATGTTTAGCACAAAAATAAAAAAAACGAAAAATAAATAAAAAGAAAAAATACAAATTTAACAATTTAAAAATAAAATTAAATATTTAAAAAATGAATAATTAAAAAAACATAGAATCAAAATTAAGTCAAAAATAAATAAAAATAAAAAAAATAAAAATTTAACAATAAAAAATAAAATGAAATTTGTAAAAAATGAATAATTAAAAAACATAAAATCAAATTCAATCAAATCAATCAAAATTAAGGAATTATAATTAAAAATAAAAAATTAAAATAAATGTACGTTGACCTTTGACACTGTAAATTATCATTAAATGTCTTAAGTGTGAAATCGTTTCTCTCTCGACTCTCTTAGGCCGGACAAAAGCAAAGGGAACTCAGAATTAACTTCCACGACGAATTCAAACCGAATACAGGGAGCGAACGCTCCTTTATTAGACCGCTGGAAACTCATAAAGTTGTATCCTGCGAAGCGAATCGGCCCTCGCCAATTCCAGACATTTCGGCGCTCTCCCTTCCAAGGCGAAACATCCACTGGAACATGCGGCGAACATAATTCCAGCATGTATCCATCCTTCCACCCCCCGACAAAGCAAGCTTCGTGTTTTCTAAAACACACACACACAGACGCACACAAAAGAAACACACACACGCACACGTAGTACTGCAAATACTGTTGCCCACGAGCGCCCGCAAAACGGCATCGTCTGCTCGAGTGCTCGCCAAATGCAGGCGAAGCCAACAATTACCGTTAGTTGCTTTGATAACGCGTAGCGAATTGGATCTGTGCGGTGTGCGCGTCGTGTTTGTCGTATTTGTGTGCGCTGCGAATGTGCGTGATTTTGTCATTGTCCTGTGCAAACAACGGTACGTAGCTGCCCAGTGTACGTGTGCGTGTGCGTGTGTTTGGGTCTCGGGACGTGATCGGAAGGGGTGGTGGTGGTGAGAGGGGGATACGACAGGGAGGGCGTAGCAATAGCAGCGGCGCAGCAGGCGCTCGACCGACCGCGTTAATTCGTACGAAGCGTGTGAAATTTGCCTTTGAACTGTGCTGTTGTTGTTGTTGTAGTCAAAGTTCACCAGCTTTTGTATGGTTGCCGCTGCTGTTGTTTTGATTATAATGGTTGTTGTAATATAATTGTCGTAATGGCAAAGACGACTGCTGCATTTTTAATGCATTTCGATTGGCAAATGTCAATGACGTCGAGTGAGACAGTCGTGGCGTACGGTGACGTCTCAGCTGGCGGCGTTTTGTGTTTCTTATGTTTTCTTGTGGCATATTAACGTGCGGACGGCAACAGGATTGTATTATTATTATTTGAATATGTTTTTAGTAGTTTTTTAGTGAAATCTTTGCGCTAGGAGGAGAACATTTTGATGAACTTTTATTTAGCAATGATGCAAATATAACAGTAAATTAAATAAATAACATTGAAAAAATGAATTGAATTGTGTCATTTGATATACAAAGAAAGAGCTAAGCAATGAGCAGCATTTATGGCTGCCAGACTTCACTACAGGACATTGAGAAGGTAAGTGCAAACAAATATGGATTTTAGTTATGAAAATATTGTTTTATTTTTTAAGAAGAAGAGAATGAATGGGTTTATAATTATGAGCATTGAACACCACTTTTGTTTATTTAGTATGTAAGAAAAATTTCCTAAAACAACGAAAGCAAAAATGTGTCAAGTTCGGTGTTGATTTCTAACGTCAGTTCAGAAGTGTTCAGGTTATTTTTTATTATTTTGTTATATTTGATTTAATTTAATTTTGTTTTCTTTAATTTAATTCAATTTAATTTTATTTAATTTTATTTTATTTTATTTTATTTTATTTTATTTTATTTTATTTTATTTTATTTTATTTTATTTTATTTCATTTTATTTTATTTGATCTGGGCCTACAAACGCTGCAGTATTTTAGATTCCTTTTTAAAGTATCGAAGCTATTTCTTAAATGACACTGTCCATGAAAGAAGTAAGGAAAATGTGTCCTCCAGATTTTGTATGCTATCAGCGGAACAGTAAAGGACTCTAGAATCTTCTGTTGGCTTGAACGAACAACGAAGGACTGAAAAACGGACACTGATGAAATCGTAATTTGTTAATTCCAACTCCGACAGAGTAAAGTCAAAACATGTAAAAATATAGAAAAAGCAAATATTTGAATGAAAGCCGCAGATGGGAGTGGCAGAACAGCTTCAGGGCCGGTTAATGCAGAGCTCATTATAGCTTAAGAGTCTGAAGTGTACCATTTACCGAGTAGGTACGTGTTAGGCTTTTATATCTGTCCGAAAAATTTAGCTTGAATTTGCAGGACTAGTTACTTACTTTTCGGCAGATGGTACCAAGTTGCCTAAAAGAGGTCATGTTAGTCAGAATCTTATCCTACTTACTTAGTATTACCCCAATATACCAGCAGATGGTTCGATTTAGTCATAGAGATGAATTGTTTGATTGCTGTAGACAGAACAAAGAAAATAAATTCATGTTTGCATTCCTTTAGAAAACCATTGGGTAACCCTACTCTCTAAGGCCTGGTTAGCTTTCAATACCAATTTCTTTATTGCTAGTTTAGCTGAGCTGATCCATGGAGACATCAGTGAATAATTTCGTCTTTGAATGGCGTCAGGCTGTTCGTTATGTTCAAAGAGTGAACAAAAAAGACCTTCGGGGACATATTACAACAAATCGATTAAAGCTTTCGAAACGATTGGGACAATACATTATAAAAATATGAATTTCATATAGGAACTGCATTGAGTAGCTCATCCTTCAGGAAAAATATAAATTTTAACCTTTTAGGCTGTTCGATACGTTCAAATAATGAACATAAAAGACCTTCGGAGACATATAAAAATACATCGATTCAAGCTTTCAAAACGATTGGGACAATACATTATAAAAATATGAATTTCGTATAGGAACTGTTTTGAATAGTTTATCTTTAAGCAAAAATAAAAAATATTAACCATTCTGGAATTTTAATTTTTGCCTCAAAATTTTAGTCTCAAAAGTCTCAATGTTTTCATGAATTTAGTATGTAATTCTAATTAATAGAATACAGAAATTAGAGGCAAATTTTGAAATTTTAGAACGCTTGAGATCCATTTTTTTTATTTAAGAGTCAACTATGAAAATTTTTTCTTTTTTAGTATTTTGTATTTAGTTCTAACGGGTTAAACAGCTAAATCAAACTTATCAAAACTTAATATAGAAAAACGTTTCTCTTTGCAAAATACAAACAAATTTTATTCTCGCCACAGACATCAGTCTTGGCTTGGAACGCACTTTAATCAGGACATGTTTGAGTAAAACATCTCGTCTGTAGATATGTATGTTGACGATCGAATTTAGGGGCTGACAGTCTAACAGTCTAAGTAAAATGAAAATTGTTTTTACGTCGACCGAAACCGAAGTTGACAAACATGATTGCCTGTGTAAGGATTCGTCTGGAACCAAGTACGCAGCTTCAGTTGGAAACCAAATCTGACGTCTGTAGCGCACTTTAGCCTTCAGTTGGATTAGCTGCTGTAGGAAGAATATAAATTCAAGACCTTTAGACTCAGGGTCTTTGCGAAGTCTATAGTTTTTTATCAGACACATCCATTTGTGCTGAATACGTTCCTAAGCTCATTTACTAAGCACTGTGAGCATTTTTTAATAATTATATTCAAAATATTCAAAGAAAATTGAGCAAAAAAGCCTTAACAGTGTGGCTTTTGCATTGTGGCATTAAGTCTCAGCCAGTCGTGAACACAATGCAATGAACCCACGGTGAACTATTTTTACCCACAAAATAAATATTAATAAATTATTTTCACAATGGTCTCTGAAAATGTTTTCTTAACATTGATCCAAAACATTCATATTTACTATTTGCTTCTACCACCTACTCACTCTTATTGTCTAAGCCATAAATATTTTATATTTTCAATAATTTTTTTTTATTTACTGCCAGTCATATTTTTTGTGATTTGTAATCCAGCAATTTGAGTAAACAATTTGTTGACTTATACATTTCAATAAGCTAAATAAATATAACTTATAGTTTTTATTAGTTGGGTTGTTTGTTCGCTTAGCGCCTAAAAGCACACCGACCATTTTCGCATAATAATTTTAGCCACTTTAATTTATGTAGTTGAGGCAAAGCTCCATAAAGCTGCCAACCCAAATCGCTTAGACGGCCCCAGAAGCAAATAAATCACAATGTTGTTGTTGTTTGTTTTCAAAGCAAGCAAGCAAGCAAAGCAACTGAGGCCGATTTGCAGCCCAGCCAACAAATTTTTAAACTGTTAGGCCAGCAGCGCGAAGGTCAGAAATTGTTGAAGCGAACATTTTTGGGTCAAAACCAGCAAAGCAAATAAACAAATCAAAACAGCAAAGCAGAAACATATTAAAAAATAAAATAAAAAACTGAAGCAAAGCATCAAAGAAAACAGTAACAAAAACAAAACACTAATAGCACTAAAACAAAGCAACAAAAATTCGAAAAAAACAAATACAAATACAACAAGGAAGCGAGAACAAATTAACATAAACTAACACAACAATAATAGAGCGCAAAGAGCGGCAGCGCAGGTCACTGGTCACAATCTGGAGGGCTGAAGAGGGCTGGAAAATGCCAACATAAATAAATAAACTGGCGGCCGTGCGTAAAGTTGAACAGCTCATTAAATGCTGCACACCCAAACAGTTTGATGGGCAAACAATTGCGCTCGTTTAAATAGTCAGAAATTAAAGCACGTAAAAAGGATGCCACTTTGACGAATGGTCAGTGTGAGAAATGTCCTTTTTTTGCTGCCGATTTAAGCCCACTGGAGGATAGGGATTGGGCAAATGGGTTAAGCTGCTTGTGTAAGTTGAAAAAAATATGCTTGAAATGCGCTCAAAACTCAGACGGCCAGCAGTGTGGCCGGTGTGATCCTTTGGTGACAAGAGCCCATCCCGTCGTCACGAAAACGAACAGCAACCGCAACAAGTGCGGCAGCCAGACTTATAAATAACAGCAATTCGGTCCATGGGGCATCAGCAACACGTTGGCCGCATGAAAAATAAACTAATTTTGCGTAAAACGCTCGGACGCGGCCACTTAGCCTAAGCTGTAGGCACACACACACACACAAACAAATCATAGTGTTTAAAAATCACATAAGTTGCCATATTTAAATGTTGTCCGGGTTTGGATTGCTGTTGTTGTTGGGTTAAGGGTTGATGGATTTGCTGCTTTTTGCGGCATGGCACTTTTACCCTCAGGAGACTTTTTTCCTGTTGCGTTTCTGGCCATTTTTGATGCTCCCCTATTTTTTCTCATGAACTTTTGGCATGGTTTTTGTTGTTGTTGTTTTTTTGTGTTTCCCCAACTTGTGTCGTATGGCAGCAAACGGCCGTTAAGCTTAAAGTTTTGTTAAATTTAATTATCCAACATTGCCTATGTGTGTCAATGAGGTTCACATTGTTGAGTAGAGGAGAGTGACACCGACGTTCAGTGGTGCTTTGGGTTTTTTGGCACGCTTTTAGGCTTTTTGACTTTTGCACAACATGCTTGGGCCTTCTTCCTGCCGCATGCGTCATTTATCTGGCATTTAAAGTAAATTTAGGTTTTTCTTGCATATGTTTAGGCGTCACATTAACCGAGTTAGTTAATACTGTAGATGTTTATGTGTATGTGTGCAGTTATATGAAGTTAGTTGAGCGAGGAGCAGTGAAAGTTGTTCAAAGATTTTCTAAAGATTTCAAAGATTTTCTAATTTGACTCAGTATAAAAGTTTCCTTAGGAAATCTTCTTGAGATGTCTTCGAAAAGACCAATTAAGGTATCACACTTTTCTGAGTCAAAAAATAATTATACAATAATAATAATTCATGTTAAGAGTATGGAAAAAAATTGATGGAGAGAAATTGAAGCAGTTTTTCCCCCTAAATGCTAACCCAAATTTTTCCTAACCCTAACCTGCCAGGCTAGCATGCTAGCTTTTCATACCAGAGGCTCTAGGTTCAATTCTTATTATTATTCTTAGTTCGGGCTGATTCAACACAAACAGCAAAAGTGTACTTTTGGTAATGACAAAGCCTCCAAGAATGGAAGAAAAACTGTCAACTGCCAAAATTCCAGTATTGCATGCATACTTCAAAATGGTGCAATTTGTTGTTATTGTGTCTCATACAGAAGCCAAACTTAACCTAATTTTAGTATTTGTTGAATAAATTTAGACACAATTTTTTAAGAAAAATATTTAAATTCAAGTTAAAAACAATTTTAAATTCATCTACTCTTATAAAAAATTCCATTTGAAGAGATGGCATACAAACAAATTTCTATTTAATAAATTTAATTTTTAGTTGAAATTTAATTGATTTAAATTTTATTTTTTCAATATTTTATTTTTTTAACTTTGTATTATTTTTAAATATTCTTAAGATTTTAGTCAATTAAAATAAAAAAGCAAATTTAAAATAAAAGCAAAATAAAAATAAATACAAGTGTTCTAAATTGTCTTTTTTGAGGAATATGAATATAGAATTCTCGTTATTTAAGTGCACAGATTATAAGTTTTTCAAACTTTTTATGTATTTAAAAATCATAAATTCAAAAGAAATTTCATTCTTGGAATCATAGAGACATTAGGCATCCACAGAGTTACGTGTTCATATATTACAATAAAATATAAATCTAAATAATAAATCTAATTACAAATATATAAATTAATAAATAAAAAAAAAAATAATAAATAAATAAATCAATCAATCAATCAAAAAATAAATAAATAAATTAATTAATATATAAATATATAATAAATAAATAAATAAATTAATAAATAAATTAACAAATAATTAGCAATAAATAAATTAATTAATTAATTAATTAATGTTACAATAAAATATAAATCTAAATAATAAATCGAATTAAAAATATATAAATTAATAAATAAATAAATAAATAATTAAATAAATAAATAATATAAATAAATAAATAAATAAATCAATAAATAAATAAGTTAATTAAATAATTAATGAATAAATAAATAAATAAATAAATAAATCAATAAATAAATAAATATATATATTTATAATTAATGAATTAATTAATAAAATAAATAAATAAGTAAAGAAACTAATAACATAATAACAATAATAATAAATAGTAATAATAAAAAGAAATAATAATAATAACAAATTTCATAAATTTCCTCATAAAAAATTCTATTTGTTTAAAGTCAAAATTTCTTAGTAAAACTAAAGATTGAACAATAAAAGAAATGAAAAATAAATACCTTTGAAATTGTCAGAATTTTTGGAATTTTGTAGAATTTTCTGGAATAATGTTTAACAATTTGTGTTGAACATAGTCAGTAAAACTTCCAATAAAATTCTTTATAGAAACAACATTTGACTTTTACTCAAACTTGCAGCAGTTTTCAACTAAACTGGCCAACTAACGCACTTTGATGTGTTTTTCAATACAAAATATCAAAAATGGCGCTTTAAATCGAAATAGTACAATTTGGGTTTCTGGAAATTGCAGTTCGGCAACGAATGCAATGTCAACTTGCATGCGGCGTCAATGTGCAATTTCCAATGCAGCTACTCGACTTTTATTGAAATGTGGACCAAAGCGGATTACTGTCGTTGCACTTCATTGAAAATTCAGCTATGCAAGCAAGCACACATACACACACACACACACAAATTGAGAGCTATGCAAACAGTATTTCAAGCAACCATGAATACGCGCATACATACAGGGTGCACATATAAGTAAAGGGACATTGTAAAAGAGACAGTTTTTGGTTGAGGTTTGTGGGAGCAGCAAATTTTGTACATATTGGGTTGTTGTTAGTTTTTATGACTAAAGCCAATGTAAAAAAAACAAAATAAAACAAATCGTTTGAATGTGTGTGAGAGCTCAGTCACCATTGGAGTATTATGGCAATATTTGTTTACACAACAACAACAACAACAAAAACAAACCAACTGATAAGCACCAAAGCAACAACGCAGTCAGATTTCCAACAGTTCATTAAAAATAGCAAACAACAGACAACAAAGTGTCCAAATAAAGCCAACGAAAATTACAAAAAATTCAAAGCTGCAATATTAAATGACAACAACAACAACAAATCGTAGGCGAAAATGAATACGCAAAGAATAAATAAAATGCACAAAAGTAATTAAAAAATTCAACAAAAAATAAAAGAAAATTATGAGCACATGAGGCGCATTGGTTTTTGGGCTCAAAATTGTAGTCGTTGTGGGCGAGAGGGCCGAAAGTTGATGGGTAGTGACAGAACAGGACCAAGAGAAGGAAACAAAGCCATTATGGCTGACGAAAGCGAGAAGTGAAAGCTGCGTGATGGGTGGGAAAGGGGAGTAACTAGTGAAGTAAATTTTTATTGTTATTTGCTGTGGCGCTAGCTTCGCCATTTAATTGCAACATTGCAACGAAATATATGGGTGTGTGTGAGAGCGACACACTCGCACACACATACATACATAACGAACGAGTGCTAACGGTACAGACACATGCTTAATTAAAGTGTAATGCGAGCCATTAAGCGCACAACGAAATTGTGCGCAGGGATGGGATTCGTTCTTGGACAAGGCGGCCGAGTTGCCTCACTATTTTCGAGTGGGGGGGGGAGTGGGGGAACAACGCGTAATGAAACGAGAACTGGCGTATGGGCACAAAATTGCACATAAATGGGTCGAAAGCAGGAAAGTGAAAGAAAAGAGGAACAGCAAAAAGCGTAGCTTGAAAAATGTGGACTGAATTTCAGCAAAACAAATGAAAACTTTGGCCATGTGCCTATGTGTGTGTGTGTGTGTGAGTGTGCATTGGATGCGCCAAAGGCAGGCAGTTAGTTTGCCAGAGTTGCCAGTTTTCATTTTCAGTTTCAGTTACGCTTGTGCCATTTTAATTTTCATTTCATGCGCTGTGGCACAATTTTTTTTCGCGCGCATTCTTCACTGTTTTATCAACAATTGTTAATTTTCGCGCTGCCAACACATTACAGCAACAGACAACCATACACATACATGTGAGCAGATACACAAACACACAAGCATAGACATGCATTTATATATGTTTTCACATACAAACATGCAGGCATGCAGTGCTTCATTGAAAGTCTATACTTGTGTGTTTGTATGTCTGCATGCTTGTGTGTGTGTGCGTGTGTCCATGTAATTGGAGCATGAGTGTTAACAAACCGTAAGGATATATTTTATGCCAACTTTAGTCTTATTTTGTTTGCAATTATTTCCCCCTGTTGTTGTTGTTGTTGTTCGCATTGCTGTGGCCATTGCAGTGATGCGTCCGTAATGCGTATATGGCCTACAATAATTAAAACCATTTAAATATGTAGCACGTTGGCGCATTTTACGCGCATCTCTTTTGTAATTTTAAACGACAGCGGCGCCACGCCCACGCATCAGTCAAACAGCGACAGACAACGTCAGCGTTAGCACAGTGTGAACTACAAATTCTTCAAATTACAATGCAACACCTAAAAGTAGGCAAATGCAGCGCGTGAATGCTTTGCAGGTGGCAGTCACTGTTGGCTGCTTGCTACGCATTCTGCAGATTGCAATGGCACCTAAAAGTATGCCACAACACGGGCGCAACAAGCAGTTGCAGTGCAAAAACTGAAAAAGTTTAATTGAAGAGGGGTTTAGTGATGCTTTAAAGGTATTTAGTTTACTTTAAATTAATTTTAGTGCAGCCTGAAAGTATGCTAAAGTAAAGAGGCTGCTTGCTTAATTTAAATAACTATAATAGAAAGATTTTGAATTTAGATAGTGAAACACAATTTAGTGAGACTGTAGACTATGGAAAAATAAAAACAAAGTCAATCAATCAAATCCAAATAAATTTTTGTGTCCTTCAGATTTGCAGGGTATTTGAAAAGAGCTTCAATGCAGGCAATTAATAGGAACTGATTTTAATTAATCGTATTTTTAGCTGTTTTTTAGTAAGAAGTGGGTGTCAAGAAATGAAGTTGAAAGACGAAAGTTAAATCTTTATACATATGCACAATTATTTTTCCTGATTGATTGACTGACTGATTGATTGACTAATTTACTGACTAATTGACTGACTGATTGTCTGCCTGACTGATTGACTGACTGATTGGCTGACTGATTGACTGACTGATTGACTGACTAATTGACTGACTGATTGACTGACTAATTGACTGATCGACTGAGTGACTGACTAATTGACTGACTGATTGACTGACTAATTGATTTACTAATTGACTGACTAATTGACTGACTGATTGACTGACTGATTGTTTGACTGATTGACTGACTAATTGTCTGACTGATTGACTGACTAACTGTCTAACTAATAGACTGACTAGTTGTCTGACTGATTGAATGACTAATTGACTAACTGAATGTCTGACTGATTGACTGACTAATTGACTGATTGTTTGACTAATTGACTTATTAATTGACTGGTTGATTGTCTGACTGATTGACTGACTGATTGACTGACTAATTGACTGACTGATTGACTGACTGGTTGTCTGACTGATTGACCGACTAATTGACTAACTGATTGTCTGACTGATTGACTGACTAATTGACTGATTGTTTGACTAATTGACTGACTTATTGACTTATTAATTGACTGGTTGATTGTCTGACAGATTATCTGACTAATTGACTGACTGGTTGTCTAACTAATTGACTGATTGTCTGCTTGACTTATTGACTGAATGTTTGACTGACTAATTGACTAATTGTCTGCCTGACTGACTGACTATTTAACTGACTGATTTACTGACTGATTGACTGACTGATTGTCTGACTGATTGACTGTTTGACTGATTGACTGACTAATTGGATGTCTGATTGACTGACTGATTAACTGACGTAATTTTTTGAAATTCGGTGTCGCAATGAGCAAAACATGGGTTAAGGCGTTGTATGAAAAAGTGTCAGGCCTATTGATTTCAAACTTGGTCGAAATACAGTAGTTTTCGTTTATAACGAACCCGTTTAAAACGATTTTCCGCCTAAAACGAACCAATTTCAAAAGTACGCTCTGTATGTTTTCGCTTATTACGGACCCCTTTTAAAGCGAACTTTCGGTTAAAACGAACCATTTTGCCCAGTCCCTCGAAGTTTGCTTTAAGTGAAAAGTACTGTACTTCAAATCAAAAACAATTTAACATGTATTTTCTAGTTTTTCGAAAGTAAAAAAATGCCGAGGTCAACAATGGCTTTAGGTTCACATAGGGAAGGAATATGAAAAAAACTTGAGCCGAACTCGGCCTATTGACTTCAGTATTCGTCAAAAACATTTGAAATACAAAATTTATTAGACATGTGTTTTTAATTTTTTTTCAACAAAATCTGGGGTCAAATGTTTGTATGGAATAACTTTTTAAAACACGACTTAATGACTTCAAACTTAGTGAAAGTGTTCCAGATGAGAAATAATTCGACACGTTTTTTTCAATTTTTGAAAATCAAATTCTAATGAGGTCAACAGTGACAAACAACCAATAAAGAAATAAATGCGAAAAAAAACATGAATTGATGGGCCAATGGTCTTTTAAATTGTTGAAAACACTTCAAATGATAAATAATTAGACACGTGTTTTAATTTTTTTTAATATTAAACTCTAATGAGGTCAATAATGGGCTAACTGTTCGTATGGGGAAACATGATTTTATGAGTTTTTTTACTTGAATCTTAGTAAAACCATTGCAAATGATTCATTGAGAAATGATTCGAAATGTGTTTATAATTTTTTTCGAATATAAAAATTTTGCGGGGTCAAGTGACTTCAAACTTGGTGAAGCACTCTTAGTGAGAAACGTGTTTTTAACTTTTCTGAAGATCAAACTCAAATTCATCAAATAAAAGCAACAATGGGTTAACAGTTTGTATGGGGAAACATGATTGAATGGGCCAATTGACTTCAAATGTGGTGAAAGCATTTGAAATGAGATATAATTATAACTAAAAGAAGATAGTTTTCATAAAAATATTACGCTGTCAAGAAAGGATTAAGCGAATAGTAATTTATGGATCCATCATTGAGTTCAGACAGGAAGGAAAATTTACTCAAAATTGCCTGTGTTTGAAAATTAAATTCAGTCGAGGTAAACCATTTGTTACAAGTTTTTTCACATAATTTAATGTTAAATAAAATAAAAAAGTGAGTAAAGATTATTTCAATGAAATCATAATCTGGCTGGCGTCTCTATAAAATTGATCCAAAACAAGGTGACTGCTCTACTCAAAACTAAACTTGATTAAAACCAACTGAAGTGTTACTAAACAAATTTACATATTTACTTATTTTCAGCTTTCCTTCAGTGAGAAGCAATGTGTCAAGTGATGAAATACAAAGTTAAAAATTAAATTTTTCATATAAAACTGGTCTAAAATAAGGTGACTTCACTACTCAAAACTAAACTTGATCTAAATAAGCTGACGTGTTATGCAAAAACTTTACAAGACGCCAAAAAGCGCAACAGCCGAAAGCTCCTTCAACATATCAGCACACATGGGCATACTTTAATATATACACACACACACACAAATATGTAATTACGCTTTACAAACATGCCAACACTCGACTCGAGTCGTCTCGACTAGAGCCAACGCGACAGGACTACACCGAGGACGACTACTTGTGGCGCAATTAGCACAACGCGCTCCACTGTACGAAATCCTGTATTTAATGTGAGCCTGCAAAAAAAGAGCCGCAGCAACAACCGGCAATTACAATGAAGCAAAACAATATTTACACACACACACAGACAAATGAGTCTCTCTAGCCGATTATCTCGACGAGTTGCCATGCATTACTAGCAACCAGTCGCCAAGCGGCATAGAAATGAGCAAAGAAAAAAATAAAAACGCCAACAACAACGAAAGCACTTCCGTGCTGTTGCACTTGGGTTAAGGTGTGAAATTTCACGCTCATTGCAACAACAACAACACCGAAGTGATGCATGCGCGCTATGCATGCTGCAACCTAAACAAACACACACACACACACAAACACTAATACACATTCTTACATGCATACATACAATATGTGTGTGTATGTGCAGTTGACGCTTACAACAACAATTCAAACAGTAACAAGAACAACAATGAGGAAATGGCGTCAACACGAAGACTTATGCGCGCACTTAAGTGGCAAATTAAAAAAGCAAAGCAGCAAAAAAAAACAACAAAAAAACACAACAAGAAGTAAACAAAAACGTTCGCAGCTCGAGCGGCTATAAAAGTGTGCAGTGCAGTGCGCTCGTATGTGTGTTAGTGTGTCTATGTGTGTGTTTTTTTTGTTTATATTTTCGAGAAGCATCGAAAGCCTAACCCCGTCTATGTGTGTGTGTGTGTTAGTGTGTTTGTGGCAAATGCGCATAACGCAAATGTGCACCGAAGCAATTTCAATTGCATTTTGCTGCCATTAATCTTCACCTCCTTCTCACACCATTTCGTTTGCTGTTGTCTTTGTTGTCTGTTTGTTTGTTTGTTTGTTTGTTTGTTTGTTTGTTGGTTGGTTGTTTCAGCTGTCTTGACTGGCTGCCTGTTGCAGCTGAAACGGCAAATGAATTGCTGTCACGTATTATTTCGATTTCTTGGTTTTTGTCCTTAGAGCGCCTATAAATAGGCAACGTCAATGAGTAAAGTCGTTGCGCTGCTTTTGTGCGTTTTATTGTGTGGCTTAATGCTTCAGTAGACGAAAGCTGGTGTGAATGTGCGAAAGAGTTTACGTAGCGAACGGGCAAGTGAAAAGAAAAAAGTGTGAGGCAACATTAATGAAAGGAAATTAGTTCAAATAGTTGCATTGCGTTGCAATTTGAGGTCATGCGAGCGTTGTATGTAGACTTGTATGACCCAGAGAGATAGAAACTTTAATTTTTCAAAGAGGATTTCATATTTTCAAGTTTTGTTTTACTTTTTCTAGGTGTGACCTTGTCAATATCAAACGCAACAATCTAATAAAAAACTAGTTGAATAATTTCGTAGCATACATTTCAGCAAATTTTCTCTTGTTAAATGCTAAATTTCATTTCAATTTCATGTTCAACTTTGCCATATGGCAACATTTTCATGTCCATATTCGCATGTCTTTATTTACATCAAATGTCTCGACATAAAATTCGGCGGTAAGCCAACATTTGTTTACACATTCCAACCGAATGTTGACCCAACAAAAAAAAAACAAAAAGGTAAAATGTGCGCTGTTGTATAGAAATTTTTAGTACCGCCGACATAAAAGCCAAATAATTTATACGCACGCAAAATAGCAGACGGGCAGACGAAGCCGTCGCCAAGTAAGCGAAGGCAAAAGTTTATTGTTTACACGAAGAAGCACCAAGAATGCAGCACGCCAGCTTTTGGGCTATCTGCAACGAAAAAGCGGCAACGAAGAAGCGACACGCTAAGGTTTATGGCCGAAGGATATAAGTACGAAATTTGCCATTGTCGATGGTGGCTCGAATATTTTCCAGACAGAGTGAATCCATAGCATAAAAGGCGTAAACATAAAATGGGGAATTTGTTGTATTTAACTGGTGCGGCTGCACGAAAGCAATGCAAAATGTTGTAAAATTTTTTTTATGGAATTTTGCTTTTAGCAATTTTTATTTTTTTTTTTGGGAGCCACTTTTGATTCAATTGGCATTAAGTTGGCTGTTTGGCATCAGACAGCGCACAAATCGAATCAATTTGATTATTAAAAAAATTGACAACGCTGATTCAGCGTTGAACTTGAATGCAGCCAAGAAACTCACAAAACATTTAACTTTATTATCGGCTGCCAAATCAGCGTAATAACCTCATTATCGGATGCTGTTTTTGGTGTTGTTGTTGTTGCAGTAAAACGTTTTTGACTCACTCTTGTTGTTGTTGTTATTGTTGAAATATTCAACAATAAAATTAGGTCGTGCCGCGTTTTCGTGCATTTTCACAACAATTTCCAATCGATATTGGGTGCTGTTGTCTGTTGTGGCTCGAACAGCGGCGAAAAAAAGGGGGTTTCGAATGGATCTTGAAAATTATTCTAAAACAGTGACGACCATTTGTTTACGTGCTTTTTGCTAGTAGCAGAATGGTCATTAAAAATATGATGCGAAATTAAGATATATTTGCCTCAAGTGAGTAAATTTACTTACTTACTTAACTGGCCCTAACAACCCGTTACCGGGTTGCAGCCTGCCGCAAAAGTTCTCTCCAGGTGCCTCTGCTTTGTGCGGAACTTCTCCAGTTGCTTACACCAAGAGATGATAGAGCATCCTTCCAACTTGCTGGTTCTTTTAACGGGGACACAGTCTTCCTTGTCGCCATCGAGTTCCAACTGCTGAGCCAAATACCTTCGCCGAAGCTTCATCGTTCATACGGGAGACATGGTGTAACCGCTGGATGTGAGTTCGCGTCGTAAAGTCTGTAAAAAAAAAAAAAAAAAAAAAATTGCTTATCCTTAATCCGAATTTGGTGTCAATTTGATACTATTTTAAACTTTATCGACCCATAACTCACTTAATTTTTATCCAAATTCACCTGAGAATTCGGCTTGAGGTAAATACTATTTTAAATTTAGTTTTATTGATTCATACAACAATAACACCGTGCGACAAAAATTAAAAAAAAATTTCACACCGGAAAAAATCCATGTGGGCGTGAAACTAGAGACCAAACATAGTAATACTGCGTACTCAGTTTTTCATTTCTACATCCATTGTCCTTTTAAAAGGACTTCAAAATTTTGAAGGGGATCAAAAATTTAAAAAATTGATAAAAGACTTAACCTCGTTAGAATATGGCGATAGAATTAAAATAACATTTGTTTTTTTATTTATTTGTAAAAAAAGGATATGAAAAAGGTCCTTTGAAAATTTTCATCCTTTATATCCTTGAAAATTTATATCGAATTTTCTTGAAAAGTAAGTATGTTAAAACCCAAAATCTCCTCGTTGATATGCCGTACAACAATATCACAACATCACATCGCAACATCAAATCACAACATCACACCGCCACGTCACATCATCACATCACACTGCATACCGAAACAACATGCATATAAAAATATCACCACAACATTTAATAAACATAAACATCACATCCCAACAACACATCACAACATCACATCGAAACATCATTTCAACATTTCACTACTTTTATTAAAATCATATTAAAATAACACTAAGCACCAAGTAACCTAAAATCAGAGTCATCACACAGCTTTACACAGATTTCAGTTATTCAAAAATATCATAACATCACATCTTAACATATCATCGCAACATGCATTAGTTCAGTACTTGAAATCATTTTACAAATACGTTAAGCACCAAGTGACCTAAAATCAGAGCCGACATAAAGCTTTACATTAATTTCAGTTATTCAACAATATCACCACATCACATCATATAATAATTTCAGTACTTCCATTAAAATCATATTACAAAAATATTGACCTAAAATCAGAGTCGACAAAAAGCTTTACATAATTTTCAGTTATTCAACAATATCACAACATCACATTGCTACATCACGTCAAAAGATCACATAACGACATCACATCACAACAAGCATATACAAATATCACCACATCAAGTAATAATTTCACCATTGCACCAAGTGACCTAAAATCAGAGTCAACATAAAGCTTTACATAGACTTCAGTTATTCAACAATATCACAACATCACATCACAACATCATATCACAACATTACATCACAACATCACATCGAAACATCACCACTTCATATAATAATTTCAGTACTTTAATTAAAATCATATTACAAAAACATTAGGCATCAAGTGACCTAAAATCACAGTCGACATAAAGCTTTACATTGACTTTAATAATTCATTGCAAAGTCTCATAAAATAACAAAAAAAAAAACTAAATTATTTACAGTTTTAAAAAATTTTCAACATTTCAAAAAATTATTTCCTTCGCTTTGAAAATTACGCGCAACTGCGCTCATTTCATTTCATTTCGTTTCGTTTCCTTTCGTTTTGCCGCTTCAATGCATTCTCACTTAACTTTGGCCGCGTTTGTTTGCTAATGTAATTTACTTCTGTTTGCCGTCCGCTGCAGCCGTCTCGTCTCGTCTGGCATCGCCTCGTTCGTTAGCGACGCGTTTTGTTGCACGCTTAAACTGTTTCGCAATTCAGACTCTGCGCAGCGGGTCGAGTGTGTGGGCGCAGCTTCAGCAGCGGTTGTGCCTGGCCTGGTTGCCCTCGGCGTCTGGCTGTTTCCTTCTCTCTCCACCGACAATCGCTGCAATTTCCCCATTTTGTCTGTTGTGCAGTCTTCACTTCATGTGCTCACCGCATATTTAACTGTTTGTGCCCGTTGCCGTTTTGCTTATTGCGCTGCTCTGAGCGCCTCAAGTAGCTGCTCCTGAATTCCTTGAATGCTACGTTTTCCCCACTTTTCGGTATTTCGGAATTTTGTATTTTTGCCTCAACTCCCTCAAAGTGCTATTGTGTTCTATCTGGCTGGTGCGTTCTTACTTTGCGCGCTTCTTTCTTCTCTCCCTCACATATTTCCGAGTGCCCATGGCAACTTGAATGCCTTCACTTTTCATTCTTTGCTGACATTTGAGCAGGTTTGGGTCGAGCGTTATGAGCAGCAAAGAGAGAGCAAAAAGCAATGGGGGCAGTCACTTTTGGCTTTTTTTAGAAGCTATTCATTTAAGATATTAAAGAAATTGCTTTTACTTATTATTAGCCTTGCTTAGGCAGATATTTAAAGATCTTTGGCGGCTTCAATGTAATTTGGCTAATTTATATTTTGATAATTTTCTGCAATATTTCAATTCAATTCAATTTTAATAAGTGACTGAAAAGTGCAACCAAAAACCATTTTTGCCGAGACCCATCCAAATGTTGATAGAGACATGAAACTAGAAGTCATTCATGGTAACCTGACGTAGTCAGTTTTGAATTTTCTCTTTCAATATCCTTTTAAAAAGATTTGAAAATTTTAAAAATATTGTCATTTCAACAATTAAAAAAAAAAATGTTTTCTACATTGAAGTTACAGTGCAAATATGCTTGATGCAATTTCAAAAGTCAACCTAATGATGCCATAAGTTAACCAATAATGAAAACGTATTTCCCTCAACATGATTTGGCAGCAAAATGATTGAATATCTGCGCGAATGGTTTGAATGAGTGGCATCGATGATGAAGTTGATTTTAATTAAATTCTACAAAATTTATGCCAATAACATTGCAGCTTGAAATTACAGCTGCACAACAAGCACAACGAAATTGCGTCTAATCAATCTTCGCCCTTCGAAAACAAAAATTATTAGAGCTCTTCAAAATGACAAAGAAGCGGCTGAAATGGCGCACAATATGCAACAAATTTAATATATCACCTTTTTCGTCGCACTGCTTCAAGCCACACAAAATGTCATGGCTTAAATTTCCAAACAACAAAAAAAAAAAACAGTCGAAAAAAAAACAGAAATACAAAATATGAGAGGAAGAAAAAACGCAATCATCAATTTTGTGCCAAGACAAAGAAGAAGAAATGCGTTGGGCCAGGGGCGGAGGGGGCGAGAAAGTGAGAGTGGAAGTGTCGAAGCAAAACCAAACTTCTCATGAGAATTTAATTCAATTCCCGCCGGTTTTTTAGGTACAACATGCGGAGGCCTTGTGCTGCATATTGTTGTTGTTGTTGTTGTTGTTGTTGTTGCAGTAAGAAAGCAGCCTATTGGCGCATTGAATTGGACAAGGGGGCAACCATTCGGCGCAGCAAAAACAACAATAAAAACAACACGAGCCACTGTTGCCACAGCTGACAGGAAGTGCGCGCTGCCAGTCAACGGAAGTGGCAACAAACGCAGTTACAGTGCGACAAAACCAAAAAAAAAGAAGAAAACCTATACATGTTATATATAAAAGAAAATGTTTCTAAAATAGAAGAAAACACAAAAGAGGGCCCAAAGCGAAACAAATTTAGAAAAATTTTTTGCTTAAACAAGAAACAAATAAAATAAAAAGCAAATAACAAAATTTTTAAATAAAAAAAAAATTGTATTTCCTCTTTACCACGTCTGCCCCTGAATAACGAAGCAACTGCGCGGCTGTCGCACGTTCTGTGCGCCAACGAACGATGCCGCTGACAAAATCGTCAACGTCAGCAACAACATTGTCGCGTTGTATGTCTTTCACGCTGCTGTTGTCGCTCTCTCTCTCTCTCTCTTTCCTACTGCTCCACGCAACACTGGCTACCTCTTCGGTTTGATGTTGTTGTTGCTGTTGCGCAGAACTTTGTCAACTTTGCCACAGCATCAGCGCGTTGCTGTCACCGTTCCCGTCAGTTGATAACAAAATGTTGAGTGAGTGAGTGAATAATATTTTTCTTTGCTTTCGTGTTCTCTTCTCGGTTGCTGCTTGTTGATTGTTGTTTTTTCTTAGCCGACGTTTGCCTGCGTCGACTGTTGTTCATTCAACGAATTTTCGTTAGTCTTCAACTCCATGGCAAATGATTTTTGTTGTTGTTGTGTTTTTTCTGACTTTTTTACAAGCAGTCAGCCACAAGTTCTTCCGAGTGTGCTTGCCAGCTGTTTCCTTCCTACTTAGCATACTTTTGGGCGCCGGTTTGCATGTGTTGCTGCATAGACAATAAGTCAGGCGCTGAGTTGCGCGTGTAGGCAACACACAAGCGGGCACAAAGAGATTTGAGAAGCATGATAAGTGTACGAATTAGAAGGCGAGAGGTGTGCAGCAGAACGGGAAGAATGTGCAGAGTGTGTTATAAATAAAAGACAGTGGGTAGAGCATTCGGATTTGCTGCATTATATCATTTCCCTTTTTGAGTAAATTTTGTGTATTACATTTTGAAGAAATTATTTCGGGGAAAAATTATATAAGGGAAACGTTTTTACTTATAACAAAATATTAAAATAAGGTCAGTAATATGAAAATTTTAGGGTCGAAGGGAAAACAGTCGAAATTGTAGATTAATTTTTTCTCATTTTGGCTCTATTTTTTTGTTTATTTTAAAGCAGATATTTGTTTAAAATTTTAATTTTTTGATTTGACGCTTATTTTGTGCTATTTTTTAAACTTTGTTATACAACTCAGTGTTTGTTAGTGACCCTTTAAAGGTGACTCTCCAACGGCTAAATTTTCGACGAATCCAACCCACACCAGGTTCACCAGAAAAAATTATTGTTTGATGCGAATTTTGGACCCTCATACATCTTCTAAACCAGACCATCTCTGATAACGAAAAGTGCTACAGGGCCTTGACAGCCAATTTGTTTTGTTGCATATTGAACCACATGGCGTATGCAGCAATTAACATTCTGCATGAACGATTTGAGGGAAGGAATTGGAGTTGGCATGATTTGGTGGAATCATAGTCTTTCTAAAAGCTGCAATCGACCAATTCCCTCAAGGTCAACATAAACCAGGCTTAAATTCAGCCGGATCTATGAGGCACAGTCATTACAATTTGACATCTACAAGTAGGATCTGTGCAGTGGCGAACATTTAAACGATTGAAATTCGTGATCAGAAAGGCAACGAACGAATGAAATGAACGAATGACCTCTAATTGACTTTATGCCTATTTTGGCTTCATACTCTAAGGCTGCTTTGACAAGAGGGTAGGGAGGTTGGTGGCAAGGTTTGTGCTCCGATTAGGGAAGTCTGGGAGCTGTCGTTTTATTGTTGTTTGAAATTTTTTAAATTTTTTATTGAAAGAGGTTCATTCGGAGCCGGATTTTTGTCCCCTCAACACTGGTCTGAAGTAGTCAACTTTAATCCAAACATGACTTACCTTACCTATGCAGGCTACTTCCACTTTTACTTCGATTCGAATATGCTTAACTTCTTGAAGACATTGTACGGAGAAAGTCTAAGGGCTTCCTCTAATTCTTCCACAATCCCTTTCACCCCATGTATGCTACTTCCTTATTTTTTTTCACTTCCATTTTCTTGTCCATTCGAAATTGCTTTCCTTCCTGAAGACATTGACCGCCAAAAGACTCACGGCCTTCTCTAACAACTCCACTTTCACTTCCATTTTCTTATCCATTCGAAACTGCTTTCCTTCTTGAAGACATTGACCGGCAAACGACTGACGGCTTCCTCTAACAACTTCACTTTCATTTTATTGTCCATTCGAAACTGCTTTCCTTCTTGAAGACAATGACTGGCAAAGACTCATGGCTTCCTCTAAGAATTCCACTTTCACTTCCATTTTTAGTCCATTCGAAACTGCTTTCCTTCCTGAAGACATTGACCGGCAAACGACTCACGGCTTCCTCTAACAACTCCACTTTCACTTCAATTTTCATGTTCTTTCAAAACTGCTTTCCTTCTTGAAGACATTGACCGGCTAAAGACTGACGGCTTCCTCCGACAACTCCACTTTTACTGCCATTTTCATGTCCATTCGAAACTGCTTTCCTTCTTGAAGACATTGACCGGCAAAAGACTCGTGGCTTCCTTTAACAATTCCACTTTCACTTCCATTTTATTGTCCATACGAAACTGCTTTCCTTCTTGAAGACATTGACCGGCAAACGACTCACGGTTTCCTCTAACAACTCCACTTTCACTTCCATTTTCTTGTCCATTCGAAACTGAGTGAAGCCATGTCAAGTGGGACCCCCAAAAATTCACGAAATCACCGATTTTTGAAATAACTGTCTTAATTTGTAGCGGGTATGATGCTGACGACTTGGCATTATTATTTCGTTAAAATTCAATTTATTGTTAATGTTATAAACAATCAAACTTTTTAGCCAAAAAAAACTTCTTAATTTTTTTCTCAAAAACTATTTTTTTTTTTTAAAAGATGACCACGCGAATTTATAATTAACTGTTGAGGCTATCTATTACAATTTTTTTTCACGCCCAATTAGTTTAAAAAATAACTTTTGCATTAATTTTTTATAAACAATTAAGTTTTCTATAGTCTTCTTCACGCTGCAAAAAAATAAAAAAAATGTCATCATATGCGGAAAACGTTCCCCTTTATTTCAGCGTTCACAGAAGTTTGTCGGTCTGCGCCGTTTTTCAAATATTAATTTTTTTATCTCCCGCGGCGTGCGCTCTCTAGGTGCAAATAAATATAATATAAATATAAAATAAAAAAAATATAAAAAATAATATAGGTATATATATCAAATGAAAGAGAAAATGCTCAAGAATTTAAATAAAATTAATTTTATATCTATTTGTAAAAAAAGGATATGAAAAAGGTCCTTTGAAAACTTTAATCCTTTATATCCTTCAAAATTTACATCGAATTTTCTGGAAAAGTAAGTATGTTAAAACCCCAAATCTCCTTGATCACGTGTCAAAATTTCATTACTCTAACTTTATTAGTTCGAAAGTTATTAAAAAAAAGGCGGAAGCTGCAATTCTAATAAAGTACAAAAATTCTAATTTATTTGAGTATCAGTATTTTAAATAATAAAAAGATACAAAATCAATGAAACGAGAATAATGAAATTTTGACACGTGATCAAGGAGATTTGGGGTTTTAACATACTTACCTTTCAAGAAAATTCGATGTAAATTTTGAAGGATATAAAGGATTAAAGTTTTCAAAGGACCTTTTTCATATCCTTTTTTTACAAATAGATATAAAATTAATTTTATTTAAATTCTTGAGCATTTTCTCTTTCATTTGATATATATACCAATATTATTTTTTATATTTTTTTTATTTTATATTTATATTATATTTATTTGCGCCTAGAGAGCGCACGCCGCGGGAGATAAAAAAATTAATATTTGAAAAACGGCGCAGACCGACAAACTTCTGTGAACGCTGAAATAAAGGGGAACGTTTTCCGCATATGATGACATTTTTTTTATTTTTTTGCAGCGTGAAGAAGACTATAGAAAACTTAATTGTTTATAAAAAATTAATGCAAAAGTTATTTTTTAAACTAATTGGGCGTGAAAAAAAATTGTAATAGATAGCCTCAACAGTTAATTATAAATTCGCGTGGTCATCTTTTAAAAAAAAAAAATAGTTTTTGAGAAAAAAATTAAGAAGTTTTTTTTGGCTAAAAAGTTTGATTGTTTATAACATTAACAATAAATTGAATTTTAACGAAATAATAATGCCAAGTCGTCAGCATCATACCCGCTACAAATTAAGACAGTTATTTCAAAAATCGGTGATTTCGTGAATTTTTGGGGGTCCCACTTGACATGGCTTCACTCAACTGCTTTCCTTTTTAAAGACGTTGACCGGCAAATGACTCACGGCTTCCTCTAACAACTCCACTTTCACTTCCATTTTTTAGTCCATTCCAAACTGCTTTCCTTCTTGAAGACATTGACCGGCAAACGACTCACGGCTTCCTCTAACAATTTCATTTTCACTTCCATTTTATTGTCCATACGAAACTGCTTTTCTTCTTGAAGACATTGACCGGCAAACGACTCACGGTTTCCTCTAACAACTCCACTTTCACTTCCATTTTCTTGTCCATTCGAAACTGCTTTTCTACTTGAAGACATTGACCGGAAAAAGCCTCACGGCTTCCTCTAAGAACTCCACTTTCACTTCCATTTTCTTGTCCATTCGAAACTGCTTTCCTTCTTGAAGCCATTGACCGGCAAACGACTCACGGCTTCCTTTAACAATTCCACTTTCACTTCCATTTTCTTGTCCATTCGAAACTGCTTTCCTTCTTGAAGACATTGACCGGCATTGACTCACGGCCTTCTCTAACACTCTATGAAGGATTATGCTGGCATTCCTATTTGTCTTCTAAACCTTCTTAACTTTGTACAATACACCCCAACTCCAAACTCATTTCTTTTTAAATTCAAATGCAATACACTTCTTGAAATGCATGCAGCATTCATAGGTAGCAAAAAACCAATTTAATTAGATCTCCTAAACCTTCCATTTACTTTCATTTTTCTGCTCCTTCCAACTTGTTTTCTCAATCCAGTACATTTTTGTTTTCTCTTTCACTAACAATTTACTGAATTTCAGTTTCCTTCTTTCACTTTCCTTTTGATTTTTTTCTCCTTTCATATTTCAAGTTTTGTATTCGTCAATAGTTCTTCTTCTTCCCCACACTCGCCCACTTGACTATAAAGTCTTCATTTGCCTTTATGTTATCTTTTTCTAACTTCTTATTCCGCATGTTTATTCGATTTTCTTTGCTAATTCTCTACTTCTAAAAGTCTTAGTGCTTAATTTTTCCTTCAGTCAACTTCAAAGGTGCAAAAAGTTTATTCTCGCTTCGCTTTTTCCTCTCTCTCGCTGTGTGCGGCCAGTTGGAAATTTAAGTCGAGTTAGCGCAAAAATATTTCTTGCGTACAAGTATAAAAGTTTTCTAATGCCAAAATTAATTTCAATAAAATTTTTCCCTTTTTTTCTTCTCATACCTTTGTTACATTTTTTCGCTCTTCATTTGAGCATAATTTGTATGCCATGCTTTTCACTTTCATTGCAAAGCAATTGAAAAGTTGTGTGTCTATACTTAACCCTTTCGCTATTTTGTTGCTATATGACAACATGCTACTTTGTGGACGTCTGTATCCTCTGTGGTTGCAGGAATACATTTTTTTGTTGGTCCTTAGAATAGTTTGAAGTTTTAGGAAAAATACGAAATTAATAAACTGAATATTTAGTTAGGTTTAAAGAGGAGAAGTATACACGGAAGAAGAGGCAGAAAAAATTAGAGAACTTTTTAATTTGGCGTTTTTTTTTCAATTTAGATACTTTTTTTTTTAATTTTGGCTGAAGTAAATGAAGAAATATTTAAATTTTCGTTATGCGTAAAGAGTTTTATGTTTAAGTAATTATTACAGCCACAACTATGTGGTTGCTCTCATAGAAAAACACTCTAAAATACAGGTTCAGAGTATAAAAATTAAAAAATTTCTTATGGAATGTTGCTAATATAACCAAATAGAAGCCTAAGACGTAAAATTAAAAATTTTAACTTTCCCTAGTAAAAACCTGTAGCGAAAGAGTTAAGTCCTTTAAAGTATTACGCACACAATGGCAACGAAATTACACAATTTATACCTAATTAAGCTGTGGTAATTTATGAAAAACTTGCACAACTCAATGATGGTAATTGTGGTTGGAATTTGCAAAACATTCGCTTATGGTATGGATTGTCCTTAAGTTATCTGGTGAGCTGATCAACTATCTACTCACCATCTCACTTCCATCAAGTGCGAACCGATTTCATTCCTATTCGCTGCACCAAAAAGACCGCTAATTAAAATCTCAGATCTCAACAGCCAAATTTTTGTTGCTACTATTTTGCAGCAAAATATTTTTCATCCATAAAGAATGTGTTGAAACGCCAACGCTAAAAATGTCGGCAACGCAAAAATATGCGACCGACAATAGCAATAAACACAACAACAAAAACAACAATAAGAGCAAACACACACAAATTCATCGTTTTATCCTGCGCGCACATTCACCAACACACACACAGCAAAGACCAGTGGCGGCTTAAGGTGCTCCGGGGCCCGGGGCGGCGATGGCTGAGGGGCCCCCACAAACGCAGAATAAGTTTGCGTACAAAACTAATAACTGGAATTTCCGGTTATGCTTTTTAATTTTTTTTTTTGATAATTTGTATTCCATTGAACAGTAAAGGGACAAATTATTTTGCGAATAGAATCCCAGAGAAAAAATGAAAAATGGATAAAAGGATAATCTTACTAAATCTTTCCAAATTTGATAAAAACTTTCGTGAAATTAGGAAAACTTTTGGGAGAGCAAACTCGTTATTTCAGAAACCATCTTAAAACTCAGAAAAAAAACAGAAAATCTTGCTTCGTTACTACGATTTGGCCATTATTTTAAGCAACCCGAGCAGGAGGATTAGATTGTTTTGCGATCAGTGCATCATTACACTACTCGACAAAAAATGGGCCAATCGCGTGCATAGATAAAGTGTTCTCTAGACTAACTTTGGCCGCTGAACACGAAACTGAAAATAAAAAAAAATTTTTAAGAAGCGTTTTCAAAAAATCTTCGAAAAACGAGTTTTTTTCTGTTGTTTCAGTTATGAGCACATATCTCCTGAAAGAATTATCTGATTAACACGAGCTGTCCGTCGTTCAAGAAGAAGATAATACTTAGCCTTTTTAGTGATATATAGATTGTTCAAAGCAGATGAGATTTGGAAATGCAATGATGGAAATATGGGTATCAAATGAAAGACATCCTTTTAACTAAATTTTCAATTTTGAAGTTTCAGGACCAAAATATGTGAGGTATGGAAAACATACATGATTTGGATTTCAGTCTGTAGATTCATACATCTAAATTTTATTCTAACTATTTCAAAGTTCCAGTCTAGAAAACACCTTTATTTTTAGGTGCATTTTTCGTGTCGAGTAGTTTAGAAAAGTACAGAAATATTTTATAAAACCCAATAGCAGTAGCTTACTTACAAGGAGCATAGAATTGCTTTCGTAAAAGAGTCTACCAAGAAGAAAACCGGATTTCCGGGACGTTGTGTTGTTATCCAACTAATAATTAGAAAAATAATAATAATAACTGTAAATTTGTTTGACGTCTACAAAGTTTAATGAGGTTAAGTAATTACTTAATTCCCACTAGTTTACAAGCAAACTCTAAGATTGCGATATTTAATTTTTAATTTTAATTTAATTTAATTTTAGAATTTTGTATATTGTATTTGAATATTGCAATCTTCGAGGGAACATGTTTTGAAAATTTGCAAACAATTGTTATTTAGAAAGGATGTTTTTTTGCTTTTATTGAACTGAATTTGTTATTGCAATTTCAAAGTCAATTGTCGATACTGTGTCTCTTTCAATTGATAAAAGTGACAAACAACCTTTCAACAACCATTGTGGAGCGCAAATAGTTTTTTACAAGTTTCAGTTTTGAGAAACTTTAAATTTAAGCTTCTCTCGGGGGCCCCCACAGCCCGGGGCCCGGGGCGGTCCGCTACTGGCAAAGACTTAATAATTCCTACGCATATTTATCAAATTTCTACGCTTTGTTAACATTCAATTTTGCTGGCAGCTGTTTGCCCAACGGCAAACGTGCACCACGCACAATAACAACAAAAACAATAGCAACAACAACATCACATTCGCACCCAGAAACGTTTTTCTCGCGTTGTCTCAAGTAAGCAGGCAGGAAAAATATGGCAATAAACAAAAATGCTATGGAAAAAGCAACACAAAAAAAGCAACACAAAAAAGCAATAACAACCACAAGTAAGTGAGACAAGCTGCTGCGGGAGCACGTTGAAAGCGAGGAGGGTGTGGCGAAACAGAGGACAGACGCAATATTGAATTCACGCAAAGTGGTTTAGCGCTGACAATCGACAAACCAGCAATCGGTGGTGCAACACAGCGGGGGTTGGATGGGACAGGCATGGGGACAGCGAATGCTTGTGAATTTAAGTCTTTGTAGCGGGGGGAGGCGATTATACAAGTGACGACAGCAGCATGTCGAAAGCATCGAAAGCCGGTATGGTGGACTTTGACCTACTGAAATCACGCCCCAATGTTTCTGGTTCCATTCGAGATTAACCAATGTTTGTGGTTCCATTCGAGATTAACATTACACTTTGCGTTCGGCTAAGCGTTTGTGTATTCTGCTTGGCTTACTTTAGTCTCAGAATCTTACCTTAGTCTCCTCTGTGGAGGAGGTTTGTTACTCGCCTGTTTTAAGCTCAACTTCACGTTATACGTCAACTTCACGTATACTCTTGTTCTCCTCCTTTCAAACTCTGCGTTTCGTAGCCTGAATATCTCAAGAATTGTAACCGAAGGTGTAACTGTAGATTGCCATCGAGTTGATGACTTTGTGTGCGATCAAAAATATCTCTTAAAGAATGAGGAGACAGGAAAACATGTTGCTTCAAGCGATTGTTTCAAATACCTAGCTAAGTTTGTTGTTGTAGTTGGCAAATAATTATTATAATCAGAGGCGAGTTATAGAGGGAACTTAAGCTGGACAACTGATGGACCTCTAGGAAGATGAGACCCGAATATATACAATTTTCATACCGAACTTTCCTTATCCCAGAATAATTGATGTCCCTTCCTTTGATCGCCTTGACAGTAAAAATGGTCAACGAAAAGGGGAGAAGGATGGCAAGACGAGAAAGATGTGAAAAAAAGGCAAGCAAAATGAAGGTGTGGAAAGAACTGGAGCCATAAAGAAGAAGAGTACACAATTTCTTTCTTAGACTTAATAAAAAGGTCAAAAGAAGGCATCGAGGTTAAAGGAGAGGAAAGAAGGACAAAGAGTTAAAGGAAGGGACAAGTGATAAGCAGATATAAAAAACAAATGATGGCATCGAGGAAAAAGTGAGGCAAGAAAGAGAAAGAGGTGATGGTGATAACGGTTGTTAAGCTTAAGAGAGAGGGAAAAATAAGTGATATCATGGAATAGAAGTAGAAATAATAAAAAATAAAAGGAACAAAAAAATAAAATAAAAGAAGAAGAAAATAAAAGGAAAGGGAAAGTAAAGGGAAAAGGAAAGAAAAAGAAAGAAAATAAAAGGAAAAGAGAATGTAGAGAAAAAGAAAAGGAAAAGAAAAAAAGAAAAGAAAAGAAAAGGAAAATAAAAGAATAGAAAAAAAGAAAAGATAAAAAAGGAGAAGGAAGAGAAAAGAAAATTAAAGGAAAATAAAAAAATAGCAAAAGAAAGGAAAAGATAAGGAAAAGAGAAGGAAGAGAAAAGAAAAAAGAAAAGGAAAATTAAAGAATAGAAAAAGAAAAGAAAATATAAGGAAAAGAGAAAAAAAGAAAAAAGGAAAATAAGAGAATAAAAAAAAGAAAAGATAAAAAAGGAGAAGGAAGAGAAAAGAAAAAGAAAAAGAAAAGGAAAATAAAAAAATAGCAAAAGAAAGGAAAAGAGAAGGAAGAGAAAATAAGAAGAAAAGGAAAAGAAAAGGAATTGAAAAGAAAAGAATAGAATAGAATAGAATAGAATAGAATAGAATAGAATAGAATAGAATAGAATAGAATAGAATAGAATAGAATAGAATAGAATAGAATAGAATAGAATAGAATAGAATAGAATAGAATAGAATAGAATAGAATAGAATAGAATAGAATAGAATAGAATAGAATAGAATAGAATAGAATAGAATAGAATAGAATAGAATAGAATAGAATAGAATAGAATAGAATAGAATAGAATAGAATAGAATAGAATAGAATAGAATAGAATAGAATAGAATAGAATAGAATAGAATAGAATAGAATAGAATAGAATAGAATAGAATAGAATAGAATAGAATAGAATAGAATAGAATAGAATAGAATAGAATAGAATAGAATAGAATAGAATAGAATAGAATAGAATAGAATAGAATAGAATAGAATAGAATAGAATAGAATAGAATAGAATAGAATAGAATAGAATAGAATAGAATAGAATAGAATAGAATAGAATAGAATAGAATAGAATAGAATAGAATAGAATAGAATAGAATAGAATAGAATAGAATAGGAATAGAAGGTAAAGGAGAAGAAGAAGAGAAGCGATGAAGGGAAGAAAAAAGGAAAAAAGAAAGAATAAAAGAAAAATAGGTAAAAAATGAAAAAAGAGTGGAAATAAAAAAAGGGAAAGAGTAAAAGACAAAAATGAAAAAGAGAGGATGAAAAAAAAAGAAGAAATAAGAATATTATTGAATGAGAAAATAAGTGTTATTCAGAAAAGGAGGAAGAAAAAATATGAGAAAAACAGAAGAAACGTACAAAAGAAACAGAAAAAAAACAAGGAAAGAGATGCAGAAAATACGAAAAAGAGGAGACAAGAAGAATAGAAGCAGAAGAGGAGATAAAAAGAACATTAAACGAAACAAAGAAGAGATAAGGAGAAGAAAACAAGAAAACAAGAAGAGAAGTAAAAGAGGGAAAGGGAGGAAATAGGCAGGAAAATGAGAAGAAGATAATAAGAAGAGAAGATTAGATTAGAAGAAGCAGAGAAGGTTTGATGAAAATGGGGAGTAAACGACAGAAAAAGGCAACGAAGGCATGACAAAGATTAAAAGACGAAGAAAGAAGACGAGGAGATGAGAAGAAACAGAGAAAATGTAGAATATATGGATGGGCAAAAAAAAAGACACAAGGGATGAATTAAAAATTACTATGATGACTATGAAACTATGATGACTTAAGGCAGGAAAAAGAATAGAATAAGAAGAGAAGATTAGAAGAAGTAGAGACAATTCGAAGAAACAAGGGGAATACATGATAGAAAGAGGCGAAGAAGGCAAGGTAAAGAGAAGATGAGAACAAGTCGAAGAAAAGAAGAGGATGAGAGAAGAAAAATAAGGCAATAAAGAGAGAAACGACTAAGGAAGATAAAAAAGGCACAAAAGAGGAACTAAACATGAATAAGAAATACGATAATTTAAAAGTAGAATAAAGTAAGGAATTTAAGTGGCCAAAATTGAATTGATGTGAGGAAATTGAAATTGGAAAGTGATGAAAATGGAAAATCATTAAAATAAATTTATTATTTCCCAAAAGGAAATCGATGCCAGAAGAAGTTGGTGTAAGTTTTCACCAAATTGTCTTAATGTGGAACTAAATAATTAAAAAAATTAATTAATTAAAAAATTAATTGAAAAACTCGGAATATTAGCACTTGAATAAAAAATATATGGAGAGAACAACGAAATATTGAAAATTCAAATGAAAAAATGCATGTCTGTATAGGAACAAACACAGATAAATAAAAAACAAGTTGATAGAATAAAATATGAAAGGAAAATAAAGAAGTACGGAAAACGAAACCGTGCGTCCTAATTAAATGAGCTTATTGTTGTCAGATATTTTCACAACAACAATAAAATTGCCAAAGGAAATAAGTTATATAACGAAGCACAGACATAAGTGACAAATGCCCAAAAAACAACGACGAGCGGAGACGCAGTGCGGCCAGGTAGAAAAAGAAAAATGTCTTTGCATTAAGACACATTTCGTAGACTGCCACAAAACTTTCAACTTTGACAGGCACACAAATTTTTTTAGCAGAGAATTGCTAATTTTTGGTCAGGGTGGGGGTAGACAGAGTAATGAAAGAGACAAAGTGTGCGAAGGAAAATTGATGATTCTTATGCAAGGTGCTTGCAATCAATCAATATTCATGAAATCAGCTTTAATTGAAATACGCTCGAGTAATGTTGGATGCCACGACCGACAACAACGCACACAAAATTTATAATAAAAAAAAAAAACAATCTCAGCCAACGGCAGTGGGCCGTGGACATGATTTTGGGAATTTACGCGCGTGCCAAAAAATTGAATTTAAAAAAATACGAACGCAATTTATGGGGGAAAAAAATCAACAACGACGACGACGACATTACAGCAAATGCAACGTCTGCTGTTTGCTGTTGTTGTCATTTTAGTTGGGGGCCATTATTGAAATGTGCGCTAATTGTGCGCGAACGCCTGTCGGCGGTCGGCGACAGTAGCAGCTGCTGCGGCAACGTGTAGTTGTTGTTGTTATTGCAGCTTGTTTGCACACGCCTTGAGGTGTTTTTTGGCAGTTTGTGGCGTTGCTGTTGTTGTTGTTGTTGTTGGTTTCGGGTGTCAAAATAAGCTGCCAATTCAATTTTAAAATTAAAAGTGAGCGAAGAAAAGAGAAAAAGTAAAATTAAATTAAAAAGAAAAATTCACAAGGAATAAAGAAAAGAAAAAATGAAATGAAAAAAAGGTGCAAACAAAAAAAAATAATAAACGTATTGCTGGCAGTGAAGTGAAATGAAATAATGTTTCGCCGCACAATTTACAAAGCAGCTTTTGGTCGGTTTTTTTTCTTGAAATTTTGTTTTTGCATTTTGTTATGGCTGCTTTTCTATATATTCGACGGCTTTGGGGGTTTGTTGTTATTGTAATTTTGGGAATTTTGTGGCGTGCGCATTTTGGCGAGAGCAAAGTGACCGCAAGGTAATTGCGATATAATTTTTTTGCGGTCTTATTAGGATACGAAGTGGGTGGGGTGGATGTGTGGGTGGGGGGGAGTGGGCAGAATTATTTAATAATTTTTTTCCTTGATCTGTACGTGTTTAATTTCTTATATTTTGACAGATTGGTTGCTCTGTGTGAACAGTTGCTTTGCGTTTAAGTGATACATGGGAGTCCGTCCCCAAGTGAGCAAATGGACGTAGGGTGCACCATAACTGCCAGAGAAGTTGAGATATTAAAACCATGTGGAATGGTTTGTTGTTTATTTTGGTATGGTTACTGCTGTGTTAGGTTATTTTCGGTTGGTTGGTACTGTTATGGTTTACTTTAGGCCCGATTTGGCTGGAGACTCTACAAGAGTGTTCCAACAGTTTTTTATTTTTGTGTATAAAAAGAATTGTATAACTATATTCTGTTATATATAAATAAGTGTGTAGTAGTCTATCGGATCTTTTCAGTTAACTGAATTAAATAAATAAATAAAAAATCTATATATATAAAAATGAATCGTTGGTCGTTCGGCTGCTTAAAACTTGAAAACGACTGGACCAACTTGGATACTTCCTTCGGCGGGTTTGTTTGAAATTGTTAAGTACGTGAAGGTTTAGGAAAAAAGAAAAGTCGGGAAAACGGGGCGTGGCACCACAAGAATACATTTTTAGACAATAACTTTGGAACCATAAGTTACACATCAATTAAATTTGGTACAAACTTACTATTTAATCATGTCCTTCAATAGAGAGAATGGAGTGGGTATTGAACAAGGGGGTGTGGCACCGCCCATACAACTCAAATCTTTTAAATGGAATAGCTTCCGAATTGTTAGTCGCACAGCATTGAAATTTGTTTGACCCAAACTGTCCGCATAATTTTCGAACTGTTAGTCGCACATCAATGCAACTTAGTACAAACCTACCAGTTAGTCATATCCTTCGACAGAGGGAATGGGGCGGGTATTTAACAAGAGGGCGTTGCTCCGCCCATACAACTCAAATCTTTTACATGGAATATCTTCGGAATTGTAAGCCGCACAGCATTGAAATTTGGTGTACCGTTGTTTCATAGATGTGTCATTCTACTGATGAGATTTGATCGGCGTTAGTCAAGGGGCGTGGCACATTTTGTATGACCCAACAGTTATGCAGTACACACACACACATCAGTGAAACCTGGTACGAACTTACCACTTAGTAGCACAATTCGACTAGAAGAAATTTGTGAGCATTGGACAAGGGGGCGTGGTACCGCCTCCATTTTTATATACATAGATTGTTTGTCCTGACTGACTGACTGATTAATTGATTGAGTCATCATCGCTCAGCCCAAAGCGCTGAAGCTACAAATATGAAATTTGAATTGTAGGTACATCTTGAAGAATGAACCTCAGCTAAGACGGAATTTTTTTAAATTCAGGTTCTAAAGGGGGCAACACATGTATTAAGGTGTTGTATGAAGAAACGTGATTTAATAGAGATATTGATTTCGAACTTCCTGCAAATAATGTAGATCAAAAATAATTCGGCCCGTATTTTATAATTTTTTGAGAATCAAAATTTAACTGAACCAACAATGGGTTAAGATTTGTTTACGGGAAGACTCGAAAAAAACATGAGCCGATAGGCCTATTGACTTAAAAAATTGTAAAAATACTTGAAATAAAAAAATTGGACACGCGTTTCTAATTATTTTCAAAATCGAAATCTAGCAAACTAAGGGTTAAGAATTTGTTTAGAGTAAATGTGAAAACTCATGATCTAAAGAGCCTTTTGACTTCAAAATTTTTGGAAACACTTGACATCAAAGATAATAGACATATGTTTATTTTTAAATCAAAATCTGACGGGGTCAACAATGGGTTCAGAATATGTATCGGGGGAAACAAGAGAGCTTGCGTGCGAAGCCGCGGGGCCCAGTTAGTAAATATATAAATAAATAAATAAATTCAAAAAATACATACATGTAGGAATTCAATTAAAAGACGAGAAATTTAGTTCACTTTTGAATTCACTTTTAATTAAAATTTATAGTTGGTTAAGGTTAACTTAAGTTAAATTTTACAATGATTTTTATTTCTTCACCCGTACGACTTTTTTTTAAATAAACGACTGCCGACTTTTACAATGATTTTTGTTCCTTCACTCGTACGACTTTTTTTAAACGACTGCTGACTTTTACAATGATTTTTGTTCCTTCATTCGTACGACTTTTTTAAACGACTGCTGACTTTTACAACGATTTTTGTTTCTTCACTCGTACGACTTTTTTAAACGGCTGCTAACTTTTCTCTACTGGACGTTCCTTCCACTGACGATCTCCGAAAACGAATGATGCCTGATCCTCTCTTTTTCCCGTTTTATTCCTATTTATCCTTTCTATGTGTTTTGTCCGTCCGAGTTGTCCACGTGCGTCTCTAGAATTTCCCGTCAGTGTTGTCAACCTAACTGTCTTTCATACTTCCACCCACCCTACATACATAAATAAATACAGAAATTAATAAATGAATAAGTAATAAATAAATAAATAAATAATAAATAAATAAATATATAAATAAATAAATAAATTAATTAATTGAAAAATAAATAAATAAAAAAATAATAAATAATTAAATATATAAATATCTAAATAAATAAATAAATAAAATAATTAATATATAAATAATAAATACAAAAAATAAATAAAAAAGAAATAAATAAATAAATTCATACCATTTGCCTAATTTGACTAAAAAAGCTACGGAAGTGACTCCTCTTATAAGATTTGTAATGAATTACATTTTTTCTATCATAATTTTGTTTGTTACTTTTGTGTTTTTTTTTGTTTTTAATTTGATTATAATTTTTACAGCTTAATTGAAAACAGCTTAAATTGAAACTTTGCTGTGGTTGCCAGTAACGCTTTGTTTTTCCTTTTGATATTCCCTAAATTGTTCACATATCTTCTTATCTGCATTATTTTTGCCACATTCTCTTTTAATTATGTTCAAAATTTCACCACACTAATTAAAGGCAAAAGGATAAAAGACGCCACGAGCAGCGAAAAAGTATTAAACAAACATCAATTGAGCACTGAGTGGCCAAGAAAAAAGTTTACTTAAGCTCTTTGCACAACTTAAGAAAAGGTTAACTGTGGCTTTGGTGCGTTGCAGGCAGCGATACAAGTTTTACGGTTTTCCTCTCATGTTCGGGGTTTTTTTAAGTAATTTTTCTTGCGGTAATTGCATTAAAATAAAAATTATAACAGCGCATAAATGTGGTTAGTGTTGGCGTGTAAAATTTGTTGTTGTTGTGGTTGTGTGGCTTTGACTTTGTAGCCGCCTTTTCACAGCTGAACACCTGCGGCGCGCTTTGCCAATATCAACACACACAAACACATACATACATACGCGCTTTTCATGTAGCCCAATTACAATAACAACAAAAATAGTAGACGCTTTGAGTTTTCGCGAAAATTATAATATATATTAAAAAAAAACGATATATTTTTGTGTTTTATTGTAATTTTTGTCCTGGATTTAAAAAATATTTCATATTTGCTGAGCGATGCCGAACGATGGTTTTTTAATGGCGTCCCTGATTTTTTTGCGCGTACACACACACACATACACATTTATGGGCTATATTCGTGTATGTATGTGTGTGGCTTCGTTAACCCAGTTTGCAACACTAACTGCAAGTGCAACAACAAAAACGACATTAACAACACAGCCAAAACAAGCAAAACAGCCAACGCGAGTTCAAGTGAGGGAGCGAGTGGGCCAACGTCGGTGCAACCCAGCAGCAGCAGACCTCGCAACACTTACATATGCAACACACACACATACTCTGGCTCGAGCCTTTGCAAACATTGTAACAACAACAAGCACTTGTTACGCACACGCCGCCCCTTCCCCGGCCCCCTTTTCCACACAACCTGCTGCTGACAATAATCAAATGCAAACACAAATGAAAGCTGCACGAGCCACACGGCCAGCGAGCGGGTGGCAACGCTGCTGCGTGTAAGGCGTGGCCGTGCAGCAATCGACAGACGGCAACTGGCAACCGGCAGCCAGCAACCAGCAGCAGCTTCGACAGCCCAAATGGCAGCTGGCACAAATATGCAGCAAAAACACAAATGCCATAAAACTTGCAACTTGTACTTGTGTGCTTTATTGCTTGCATACTTTTAGGCAGCCATGCGGGCTGGCAGCCAGCGCCGCTGCCCACTCGCTTTCACTTTTTAGTGCTGCGCGCACAGCACGCTTCAGCGTTTTGATGCGTGAAAAATTAATGCAAACATGTGCAACTTTGTTGTTGTTGGGTTTTGTCTGTGTGTGTGTGTGTGAATGCCTTCATTTGTGCTGGTTAAAAATGTGTCAAAAGTTGAGTGTGTGTGTTTTCGTATGTAACACAATTTTTTTCCTTTCATTTCAAACTTTTTGCTTTTCGAAATGTTTCCTCCCCTCCGACCCTTTATTTCTAGTTTTTTCTCCAACGTGAGAAAAATGAATACGAGTGCGTTTTGTTGGCAAAGTATTGCCAACTTTTTTTTTGCATTCGCTTGTTTAAAAAAAACATATATATTTTTATTTTATTTTCACTTGAGTTTGGCTGTTTTCAGTTTGCTTATGGCGTTTTCAGCTCATGGTCAGCAAATGTGTCGCGCTTTTTCTTTAGAATATTTCTTGTTTTTATTTGTGGTATTTGATTGTGTGTGTGAATGTAATATTTTGCAGGTTTCGTGTGTTTCACGGCATAAGAGCAGCTTTGGATATTTTTTGTCACGGCGTATGAGTGATTTTTATTTTGTATTGAATTAGGGTTCGTAAGCTGAGAGAAGGTAAGAGAAGAAAAGGGAGAGAAAAAAGAGTTAAGGGTAGAGAGAAAAAGAATTAAGTAAGGGAGAGATAAGGAAAGTTAAGTACGGAAAAATAATGGAGCTAAGCCAAAGTGCAAGAGGGATAGTTTAGAAAGGGAGCGAGAGATGTCTGTCTCATTTGCGGTATTTGTTGGGTTGTGAGTGAAATAATAAGCAGGTTTTGTATGATTCATGGCGTATGAATAACATTTGATATTTTTTTGGTCGGAGGCGTATGAGTGATATATATTTGAATTAAGATTATGAGGCTGTTAGAGCGAAAGTATTATGAACACTTAAGAACAGAAGAGAAGTGTTAAAAAGGGGAAGAGAAAGAGAACTATATAAATTTAAGGACTTAACCAGTTGTATAAGAGAACAAGGAAGAGCGTTAACTAAGAGAGCAAGGCAGTGGAATATTAGAATATTTATTTGTAAGAATAGCTTTGATTTCATTTGTTGTACTTGTTTGCGTGTGATTGCAAAAATAAGTAACTAGGTTTTGTATGATTCATGGCGTATGAACAACAGTTGATATTTTTTTGGTCAGAGGCGTATGAGTGTTTTTTATTTTTAATTATTGTAAGAAGGCTGAGAGGGCGAAAGAGTTCGCAATAGTAAATTAAGAGAGAGCGGAGAAGGGTTAAGTAGGGAAAATACGAATAGAGTCAAGTAAGGACTAGATAAACAAATTTTGAGTAAGAGAGCGAGGCAGCATATTTAGAAAGGGAACACAAAAGAGCGTTAAATGAGGGGGCAAGGAAGAGAGTTTAGGGATCAAGAGAGTGGGTTCAATTGAATACCTTTTTTGTTTGAGTATGATTGAAAAATAACTATTTTTGATATTTTTTGTTGGGGCGTATGAGTGATATTTTTTTAAAATTAGGGTAGAGGATAGCGAAGAAGGGAGAGGGGAATGGTTAAGAGTGAGAGGTAGAAAGTGAGGTAAGTAAAAGAAAGAGAAAACTATATTTAAGGGAAAAGGGGAGTGGTAAGGTACGGACAGTACACAAATTATAGTAAAACTAGCGATCGGAGTAGAGCATGGAATTTGAATGTAATTCATTACGATTAGGATAGTGTTGATAAGATGAAGTAAGAGAAAAAATATAGAAAAATCCACCATAATAACAAAAATTTAGAAATAAAACAGATGATATTAAAAAAGATTTAATTCTCAAATGTATGAATTATTTTATTGTTTAAAAACCATAATTTTTTTGCGCAAGTTGTTTTTCTGCTGTAAATAGAAATAAAACAGATGACATTAAAAAATATGTAATTCTCAAATATATGAAATATTTTATTGTTTAAAAAACATAGTTAATTTTGATGCAAGAAGCTTTTCTCCTATAAATAGAAAAAACATTTAATTCTCAAATGTATGAATTCTTTATTGTTTAAAAAAACATAGTTTTTTTTACGCAAGTTGCTTTTCTGCTATAAAAGCACTTTGAACAAGAAGTCTTTTAGAATTGGTTTAATTGTTGTTTCGAAAAATTCAATCCAGCTGAATATGAAGTGACACAACTCAAATTTTTTGATTTTTCAGGCAACGCAAAAAACTGTTTTTGAGGTAAATAAACATTTTTTTCAAATAAATAAGTTACAAGAATTTTTTTTTAATTGTACACTAGGAAATCCAAAATTTTGAGTTGTGACTGTTTTGATGATATTTGAATTCAATAATTACGGAATTATTTTAAGTTATGTCACTTTTGCTGAGTTTTTTAATTATAAATTACAGTTAAAAAGTCGAAAGAAAAATTTTGAGAATTAAAAATTAATTTTTTTATTTGAAAATATATACTAAAATTGTCAGAACTTTGCTTAAAATTAACTTCAACAAAAATGTATTTCGTCAAAAGTGTCACAATTTGAGTTAGGACACTTTTGCATTGAGCTTCAGCGATCAAATAGCATCAAACTTCTGACATAAAGAGAGACCTAACTGTATTTTTGCAACAGTTAACAACAACAAAATATACTGAGCTTTTGCTTATTGGTAGATTGATGCATTGTGCACAGTATTAACCCATAAACCCGAAAATTAAAAATTTTGAGTTGTGTCACTTTTGTAGTGCGTGTGCGATATGTGTTAATTCAATGCCTCCCGTTATATTCAAATTATAAAAAAATTATTATACAAGTGTGCCTATGATGAGATTTTCAATAAGCCCTTCTTAGCTTACGAAGAACTGCCTAAAGTTAGTAAACTAAAACAAATTTCAATGCACGCCACTAAATCAGTTTCCGAGTCACCCAAATCGTGCAAAATTTCCCTACATACATACAGATTGCATTCAATTCTAATCTAAATTCTCCACAAAACTACTACGACACCGATTTCAAAATTCCAATCTGATTATTTATTTTCATTCTTTTCATTTATTTACCGTTCACGCACTTGAGCTGCACACTCAAAATCAAATATGCTTCGTTTGCTGCTTGACTTGAACTGCAGCGAAAAGTGAAATTTCCAATAAATTACACACGATTGCAGCAGACAATTTGCATATAAATTGCATTTAAAACAATCCACTTGCCGAGCAAACTTGCCAACATTTGGGCGACCACTTGTCGTATGAGTGACATTTAATTTCTTACTAACTTTCTGCGGATTGATACCAATATCAGCAGCTGTGGCTGTGACAGTCGCAGCAGCACCGCATTGACCTCGCATGCAGCATTTGACAGTGTTCGGTGAGAGTTGCTTGAAAAATCAATTAACTGCGCACGCCCAATATGGCCCACGTCGATTATCAGGCAGGCAAGCAGCAGCAGCTGCTCGTACTGCCCGCTCAGTTTAACCTTCAGCACTTTTTGATTGAGCGCCCACTCAGGCTCAAGGTACGAGGGTGAACTGTGCTGCTGGCACTTAAAAGCAAATTAAGTTGCCACATAGCTGCACATGGCGGCACAAAGGGTCGCTAGTGGAGGGTGCAAGTGGGACGGAGAAGCTACGATAAAGTGCAACCAAGTGTTAAAGGCCGCCTACATGCCATGTCCTTGCAGCTTACGGCTTGAGATGCAAAACACAAGCAGTGTCATCAAATTGCTTTTCGTACTGGATAAACAAAGACGAAAGCGTGCTGAGAGCAACAGTGAATTACGAATAAGAAATTTGTGAAACTGCTTTCGAGTATAGGAAAATGCCAAAGTGATCTTTGGGCGCTTAGCAGCTTTTAAACACAACAGCACATTTGTAGTTGTTCGGAGCGCGCGTGCGCTTTAAAAATCAATTAGGCCGAAATTACAATAAAACCAACAACTTACAACAACTACTAATAACAACAAGAATAAAAAGAACAACAACGTCTTATAACCACAACTTAACAAGCAAAAATTAACTATTGAAAACCACTCAAGTGTCAGGCGCATAAAATTCAATGGCAAAACGAAAACGAGCGAACACAGCACAAACTTTGCTGTCTTATACACGTAATGTGTTTGTTGTTGTTGTTGCCGTTTTAGTTGCTGACAACATAATATGCGAATTTTAAAGCACAGCGCACAAAAATAAAGCGTGAGCATGGCAAAAGCAAAAGCTGCAGCGGCAAAAGGATATTAAATAAGGATGTGACAGGAAACTTTTGTTACATGTTGCATATGTGTGGGTGTCTGTTTGTGTATGCATGGGTGTATGCGTGTGTGTGTAAGTGACATTTTGTGCATGCGCGTTTGTTTGCACAAGCAGCAGCAGCAGTGACGGCGACGGCGACAGCGACGGCGGCAGTGTTTAGTAGGTGATAAGGATTACCAAAGGATTTAATGTGTTACACAATGCATGTGTGCGTGTGTGTGTGTGTGTGTCAGTGTGTTGCTAAAGTAAATATTTTTCATAGAAATATTGTCACTAGTTAGCTGGTTGTTGTTTTTAGTGGATGGGCTGCATCGTTAGTTGGTTGGTTAGTTGGTTGGGTCTTTGGCTCGTTGTTTAGATTTCTTACAGTTTTTGCTCGAGTTGCCGTTTCGTGCGTCTGCTTGTGGTTGTTGTTTGTAAGTGTGCAAAAGTATGCAAGAAGTGCTTGTAATGAAGGATTAAACTTTTAGTTGGCTGATAAAGGGAAAATATATGCAAAAGCGTCTGTTGGAAGGCGTGGTTGGGTTAAGTGCTGAGAATTAGATTTTTGCCATGAGATTAGCTGAAAACGTGAACGATGGCTGCAGAATTTGGCTAATGTGATGGAAGAGAAGCATGAAATGAAACATGAGATATTAAAGATATGAATCTCTTGAAAAAGTGAGTTTGAAAAAGGCACAAAAAGGAAAAAAAATCCATAACATTTAATAAAATAGTTGGATTTCCGAGCAATAAATAAAAAATAAGTTAATAATAAATTTGATTTATTTAAAACTCACATTGAAAAATTATTGTAAAATTCTTTATTGGATTTTGAGGCAAAAATAAGAAGTCATTCTTAAAGTTGACTGGGGGCGTATGAGTAATTAATATAGAATCATTCAATGGACAGTTAAAATAATGTGAGTTTAACTCTTTCATAGCCAACTAGGCATTTGGGACTTAGATCTGGTCTGGCTTAACATAAAATTGGGCACCAAGACACATGCATTTCTATAACTTTTGTTTTACTGCGGTGCGTATGAGTAATAAAAAAAGAGTTTTTCATTGATGATTGAAAATAATGTGGACTTAACGCTTTCACTACCAAGTAGGCAATAAAGGGTAGTGATAAATTAAAAATATAACTGCAGACATCTACAAAATAATCAGAAAGCACAAATGATTAAAAATTAAAAAAGTTCATATGCAAAAGTTTAGAATTTTCAGAAATTAAAACAAATTTAGTTAAACTAGTTAGTTATAAATTTGTTTTGTTTTGTTTGTTGCATTTAGAATATACAGTGGAAATTTTGAAATTTGAACAAGTCTTCATTTAATTTTCGAGAAAGAAATTATGTGTAATTGTTTGAATTAACTACGGGGCGTATGAGTAACAAATACAGAAAGGCAGTCAATAAGACATTTGGGTCCTAGATCTGGTCTGAAAAATTTGAATTTCGTCAACAAAACACATTTACTTCGATGTTTTTTTTACTGAGTAACAAATAATGACCCAAATGATTGTTGCAATAATGCATTTACCCCTTCACAATCAATGCCTTATTGATTGTGATTCGAGAAACAAATTATGTATAACTCTTTGAGTGGACTAAGGGGCGTGAGTAACAAATATAAAATCATTAACTCTTCAATAATAACCAATAAGGCGTTTGGGTCTTAGAACTACCCTTAAAAATTTGAATTTCATCACCAAGTCCCATTCATTTCTATAGCTTTTTTTTGGCTGCGAGGCATATAACTAGAAAATATTAAACCAATCATTGAAGTAGGTTAAATAATAAGAATTTGATCCTTTCACAACCAGTTAGGCATTTGGGTCTTAGACCCAACTTCAATTTAGGCACCAAGCTATTTTCATTTCTATAATTATTATGCTGCACCAGCATCTAAACCTCTCAGTCTTGTTTTGTGTGCTTGGTTGTATTATTAAAACATGTCGTATGAGTGACAATAAATTAATGTCACTTAAAAATACGCTTAAATTTTTGTGGATTTTTGCCGCTCATAAACCCATCAAATCAACATTATGGTCAACACTTAACCCAATGGCTGCGTTGGCTACTTCTGTTGTGCTCTTTGCGCTTCAGCTTTCTGCAAAGCGTTTCGTCTTTATCATATTACCGACTCATGCCGGGTTGTTCGGGCTGTGCGCTGTCAACTGTCGCATCAAAAAGGATCAACGCGCGTATTAAAATAAATTTCAATGGCACTTTGGTCAATCGTCAAAAGGCACTCAGGCGGTGGCGTATAAATAGCGCCGCATGGCAACATACATATAAACACAGACGCAAAAATACATACAAATATAGGTACATACTTCCATACGTATGCACAATCTGTCTCGACTATGTATATACAATCTGCACGTTCTTAGGGTGAAAAATAAATGCGCTCGGGTAGCCACAAATGTGTGACAGACGACAGCGAACGGCAGAGAGCAGCGCCAGTCGAAGCAGAGAGAAAACAACAACAACAAAAATTAACGGTCAACGAAAGGATAAAATTGATGATGGGCCGTCAGCAACACTTCAGGCCAATACGATTATGTATGTATGGATGTTTATATAAATATGTATGTGTTGCATATGTATGCATGTGTGTGTGTATTGCGACTTGTAGGCACACATAAATATGTCAATATTATTTTTATGATGCGCAGTTTATGGCTGAGCAAAGGTCTACGTCTGTCACTGAGTGTGCTTTTGTGTGTGTGTGTGTGTGTGTGAGTGTGTCTGCGAGCGGTGTGAAAAAGGCACTTGCCGTTTTTTATTATGCAAATTTCTGGGAGTCAGTGCGTGCAACAATAGCAACGGCCGTAGTAGTAAAATTGCAGCAAGTGTTAAGAAAGAAAGCAAAAAAAAAATAAAAAATAAAAAATACAAAATTGCAAATTGAAATTGAATTGAGGCGATCCAATGTGCTGCTGTCTGCTCTCGGCATTCATCAACAATTTGCAGCGCGCACAGAACTGAACTGACTGGCGTCGCCACTTGAAGCGGCATAATGCCGGTGAGTGGTGGAACGGGCGAGCGGCAGTCAGTAACGGCGCACAGCTGGTCAATTCGGTTGGCGCTTAAGCTGCGATTCCTTTCAGCGACGAATACGTCGTGTGTGCATGCTTGCCAAATGAGATTAAAATAAGCTTTTTTTATCAATTGAAATTGCCGCACTGTGCCACGTGTTGGTCGTTTCGCTGTTTTGTGCTATTTTTTGTATATATTTTTGCCTGCGTGCAATTTTGCGCACAGCAATGGACACGAATTTATTGCAATTGTGCTAAAAGGGTCTTATCCTGAAGCGCCAGCACACACACACACACACACATACATACATACATATATATGTCTATGTGCAGCCATTGAGTGAGTCAATCAGCGAGGCAGCGCCAGCTGACCAATAAAGCAGCAAAATGTTACGCATACGCCATGCAGTGCCAAATGAATCAATAGCTTGTGCGGCATAAAGGAGTATAACAATGGCAGCAAAGAGGGGGGGGGGGAGTGGCATTGCGAGCGGTAGCAAGAACTGTGAAGAGAGGACAGTGGGTGATGACAGGCGCCATGTTTGAGTGTAGAGTACGAAGGGGTGCGAGTCAATGTGACGGATTAAAATGACATCAAAATGGATTGAAAATCCTAGAGTTGATTAGAGGGTGCTGTAAAACTGGCGGGGAAATGAAAAGTGACAGTGTGGAAGGGGATTGCGAATGGGCCAGCGGTTTAGTGCAAAGCGTCAGCGAAGTGGGCGGGTAATGGCCAAGTGACAGGCTAAGCGAGTAAGCAACAAGAAAGCGGCAAGCGCGGCACTGAAAAGGTCACCGTAATGGCGCAGCCAGCTGTTGGAAGTGACAGCCGAGCGCAAATAGCCGTGGAAAAGTGCAACCATGGTCCATAGGGGCCGCAACTGGCAACGACAATACACATACACATCTATACACACACACACACACAATCAAACAACATACGTCTACCAACAATTGACGATGCATACGAATGCGTCATTGCGTGTACGTTTGTGTGTGTTTGTGTGTAAGTATGTGTTTGAGTGTGTCATGTTTCAGTGTGTGGCGCGTATTTTCTAAATTGAATTTTAAGTCACTACAACAACAGCTTTTCAATCTCGTTCACTTCAGCTGGCTGGCTCGCTGACTTGACTCAGTGTGAGTGGCCTGTCGTCCTTCTTTCCACTTTATGCGCTCTTGTTGGCCTTTTTGTTGTGCATTTTGTTGTAAAAATGTTGCTGTCAACGACAAAATATTGTCGACAGCAGCAGCTGCACAACGCCGATAACCTTGTCGTCAAACGCTTCTCCTCTCCGATCCGCTCGTCTCGTCTCTTCTCGTCTCGCCACGTAGTCAATGAACCAGCGAGCGAGTGAAGCGTAAGCGTGAGCATCAGCGCTCCAGTCAAATCGCACTGCAAATAAATACACACATCGAATTGTTGCCAAACATTTTCGATTTTTGTTTAGTTTATTGAAAAATCGCCCTAAAAAAAGGAAAAATCCATACAAAATAGAACGCTGGGGAAAATGTAACGTTATAGCAGCTTAGGGACTATACCAAAGCGATAAGCGTCAGCGCACAATGCCGACTGTGAGCGTGTAACATTGCCACGCCAGTAAAAGTGGGCCGCTGCAAATATTCAATACACCATATAGATGTATGTGTGCGTTGTTGTTGTTGTTGTGTGCTTTGAATTTTATTTGAATGACAGTCGTTTGGGCAAAAATAGCGACCGGCGGCCAAGGGATTTGGCTCAATAATGACAGCAGCGTGAAGCGTAAAAGGGCTCGAAATGCGCCAGTAAATTGTATTGTTATGTGTCTGTGTGTTGGAGTCCGAACGAACAGGCTGCGGATGCGATGAATTTTTATGTGAAAATGAAATTAATTTAGTGGCTAATTTAGATGTTGCCCACTGAAAGCTACAGCACCAAAGAAAACCAGTAGTGATGGCGTAATGGCAAAACAATTTAGTGAAATCAAAGGAGACCAGAATTATTTATTATTTTTGGGGTTATCGTGTAGCTCATCTGCTGCGTAAATTATGTTTTGTTTTTAATCTAACTCATTTGGAAATAGAGGAGAAGTGAAAGTGTATTGCAGACTGAATAATTTGTCAGCAATTTTATGAACACTTGAATGACTGGTTGATACAAATGTTGCAAAATTGGTGTAAAATTTTTTAAAGGAATATTTTCAGTTTTGGCAATCGATTTGGCTTTAAAAATTAATAAAAATCACGTCTTTTACTATGATTTTTTTAAAGAAAATTTCTCTCTAAATGAATGAGAAGTGAAAGTGTATTGCAGACTGAATGATTTGTCAGCAATTTTATGAACACTTGAATGACTGGTTGATACAAATGTTGCAGAATTGGTGTACAATTTTTTAAAGGAATATTTTCAGTTTTTGTAATCGATTTAACTTATAAAACAAGAAAAGATCACGTCATAAATACAAAAATGCTTTTTTTAAACAAACTATCTTTCTGAATGAATGAAAGCAAACGTGTCTTCGATACCAAATGATTTGCAAGCATTTTCATGAATTGTAGAATGACTGATTGATACAAACGTTACAGAATACTGGAAAATTTTTTTGAGTAACTTATTCAGTTTTGATTTGGCTTTGAAAAATAATAAAAGTCACGTCGTAGATTATGTTTTTTTTTAAAAACATTTCTTTCTAAATGGATAAATAGTGAAAGTGACTTACAGGCAATTTTATGAAAACTTAGTCATTCAAGTTGATACAAATGTTGCAGAATTGGTGTCGAATTTTTTAAAGGAATATTTTCACTTTTCGTAATCGATTTGGCTTTAAAAACAAGAAAATGTCACGTCCTAAATTTTGCTTTATTTAAACAAAATATCTTTCTAAATAAATGAGAAGCAAACGTGTATTCGATACCAAATGATTTGCAAGCATTTTTATGAATTCTAGAATGACTGGTTGATACAAATGTTACAGAATATTGGAACATTTTTTTGAATAATAACTATATTCAGTTTCAGTAATTAATTTGGCTTTAAAAAATGGTAAAAATCGTGTCGTAAATTATGTTTTTTTTATTTTTCCTAATGGATAAGTAGTGAAAGTGTATGAATGACTTACAGGTAACTGTTGCAAAATTGGTGTAAAATTGTTTAAAGGAATATTTTCACTTTTTGTAATCAATTAAACTTAAAAAACAAGAAAAAACTACGTCCTAAATTTTGCCTGATGTAAACAAAATATCTTTCTAAATGAATGAAAAGCCAAAGTATATTCGATATCAAATGATTTGCAAGCAAATTTATGCACATTTGAATGACTGGTTGATACAAATGTTGCAGAGTAGTGGTGCATTTTTTTAGTAAAATTTGTAGTTTAAGTAATCGATTTGGCTTTGGGAAATAGTAAAAATCACGTTGTAAATAATTTTTTTTTCAATAAAATTTCTTTCTAAATGGATAAGGAGTGAAAGTGTGTGAATAGTTTGCAGGCAACTTAATGAACACTTAAATTACTGGCCAATCTAAATGTTCCTAAGTAGGGGTAAATTTTTTTAAGTAATATTTTCAGTTTTTGTATGTAATGCGACTTCGAAAAATAGTAAAGCTGTCATAGTTGTCATTTTCTTTGAGAAAACCATGAATAAAATATTAAAAGACCTTAATTCAGTCATTTTGACTCGTTTGAACATTTAAGTTGTTTGTGGTTCTTTTGTGGTCTAATTGCTTCACAAATATTAGATTAGTTTTTTGTTTACATTTTTCGTTCTTTGTGTTCATATTTGCCTTTCTTTGTATTCACATTTGCTGTTTTTTATGTTTACATTTGTTGTCCTTCTTCGTCACATTTGTTGAGTCCTTGTTTAAGTTCTGTGTTTTTCTTCTATATTTTAGTTCAGTTTATTATCCACTTCAATGCTTTTCAAATTCTTCTGCTGCATGTTACTTATCCACATTTTTGCATTCTCTTAAATGGTTTCTAAGCCACTTTTGACGAATTTGGCAAAATCTGTAAAAAAAAATGTGCCCAACATTTGTTGCTCTTTGTGTTCATATTTGTTGCTCTTTGTGTTCACATTTGCTGCTCTTTGTGTTCAGATTTGTTTGTCTTCCTAGCTCACATTTGTTTCCTTGTTTGAGTTCTACGTTTGTCTTCTATACTGTTCAAGTTCATTATTCACTTCAATGCTTTTTAGATTCTTTTCTTGATTGATTTTTAAACCACTTCTGCCCAATCTGGTTCAGTTCTATCACTAATTTGAGTCTACTGGCTTTGAATTTCAACTTCGCTAAAATTAGGTAAAAGGCTAAAATGTTGTATAAGTCACCGACGTCTAAGCGATACATTGAGTAACTTTTGAGCTTCAACTAATAGTATATGAAATAGTATCGGAAAATTGTAGTTTCTTTAACCATCAAATGCATGAATTGTTTTTGTCCCTAAACCTTTCCTTTATTTCAACACAAATCACTAAGAGAAAACCACTTAAAAGCAAAATGCCTATAAAATATTAGCAATAAGAACGACTTAGTGACCAAAAAATCTCAAACTTAGTGACCAAAAAATTAAATAAAATATATCGCGTTTTAATTTGAAGATATATACATTTATATCGCTCTACCTTGAGGCCAAGATATGCATTTAAGGATTGAATTTATGTAACAAGCTGAACTAATGGTTTCTAAATGTCTCAAATTGGTTTCATTAAGGATTTGTCTACCAGTCGTACTTAGAAAAGATTTTTAAAAAGCTATCTCTGACATTTCAGGTGGCAACGTTATCATCATTTCCACAATTTTATTCTGTCACAGAACTCCTTCATATATAGTATGCTTTTCTTATATCTACGTTGCAACCAAGCTCTTCTCTTTTCGATTCACTTTCGTCTTTCGTCTTTTCTTTCATTGTTCATAGTATCTGTCCATATTTTATGTTGTACTAGCACTGCTAAGCACACATCTACCAACTCTACGCTTCCAATTTTCCTGCTCCTATTCAAATAGCATTTATCCACTCACATCAATAATATCACTCATACGCCAGCGCGTACAGCACACAATAAATGGCGGCACACAATAAATGCGATAAATATGAAAAAAAGTAAATCATTGAATTACAACGAAATGTTGGCAGCACTCACCTACAACTTAATCCAACTAGACCGCCTACAGCAACGTCATTGAAATGTCATCTGCTTTTCAATTTACTTTCGATTTCATGCAATTCCATCAATTCGTCTTTGGCGCTGAGCTGGTCATATACTTTGAGTTGATTTTTTTCTTGCCACTTTCGGCATTTTGCGGCATTGCTGAGCCAACATGTCGCCGCTGGCGTTTTTGATGAATAGCCGCCGAGCAATGTGTGTCAATCTGTATGAGTGTGTGTGTGTGTGTGTGTTTGTGTGCTGGTGGAAATGTTTTGGGTGATTTATTGCCATGTATGAAAAATGCTCAATCAGCGCAGTAGCAGTAAAAGCTGAGCAGAACATCCGGCGAGTGAGAGAGAAAGAGAGAAAAGTGAGTTTGTGTGTGCCAGAGAGGGAGATAGATCGATTAGGATTCACCTTGCGCGAAAATGGCCAATGTGACGGCGCCAGACGTGGCATACTTTTGGGGCCTTTCAGTGCTGCTGTCATGTTATGGCGGTGCCAGAGCGTTGAAACATCCGAGAGCGTGAAAAGGGCTGCAAAAAAACTTATATAAATATATATTTTCACAAACTTTACCACAGTTTTTGATGTCGTTTTCTATTTTTTTTAACGCTAAACAGAAGAAATCGCCAGAGGAGTTTTTTTTTCGTTCCAGCTACATTTTCAATTTGAAGTAAAAGTTGCAGGGGAAACGCATGAAAAAAATTAAAAAAAAAATTGAAACGGCGAGTAGCAGTAACAAAAAAAATATCAGCCAAAAGCAGTCTAAAGTTTTCAATTGTGCGTTGAAAAGAACAAAAAAAAAATGGTTCGCGTAAGCAAAGTTTTCCGCCTTGTTGTCATAGCCTCTGTGTTAGTGTGTGTGTTGGCTGTGCGTGTGTTTGTGTGTTGGTTTGCGCACGTGTTTGTGTTTGTTTGGCACTCCAAAGTTTGGTCATGTCCTTGCGTGCAACATGCGCCGCTGGCCTTTTCCGCACTTTTTTGCTGCTCGCTGCGGCAGCCACTGCAACCTTTTCATCAACGCTGCAGGAGTTCGGCACAGTTGGCGCATTCTTATGTGTGTGAGTGCGTGTGTGTGTGTGTGTGTTGGGACAAATTACAAATTGATTACACTATCAACAAATGTGTTAATATGCGGTTTTGCTTTGTGCAGTGCCCGAGTTTGTGGTTTGTATAGACAGCCCGGCCTGGTCAAATTTTTGCGCGTCATGTGGAACGCACACACACAAACACTCACATATGCTCTCGCATCAATGCTTAGCGTTAGGTCTGTTTGTGCGTGTGTGTGTGTCCTTGTTGCGGAAGCAAAACTTTCACTCGACAACCTGAAAAGTTTGCGATTTTTTGCTTCCGGCATCAAAGCATGTGTTGTAGTTGCACTTGTTGTTGTTGTTATTGTTGTTGCTATTGTATGGCAGCTGTCGCTGTTTATGTCTTATTTTTGTCAAAGCAGGCCACAAAGTTCAAGTTTAATTTATTTTCGTTCGCAAACAATAAAGTGGAAAAAGTCCAGCTCACAAAAAAAAAATAACAATAATAATAAAGGGAACACACATGTTGGCGCACATGTGTGCAGCAAGCTGCTCCAGGCTTGACGCGGTAAAGTTTTGCCATGAAAATTGCTGTGTTTTTTTTAGCTCTGCAATGACATGAATGGTGTAAATCTGTGCAAATTTTTCATTAGAACTAAATTGATTTGTAGCTGGTGACAATGAACATTTCAATCTTGTTTTCAACCAATCATTGGAAAAGATAAAACTATACCCATGTGTCAATAGTGCATCAAATGACACTGCAAATATGAAGAAAAACCAGATAACAGCTGTCAGGAGAGTTTTCATTAGTTTTTTGTTATTTTTTAATTGTAGGTATTGAATGTGCTATAAAGTTGGTAGCTATACTTGAAACATACACTTTTCTTAGTATTTTGGTGTTGAAAATAATGGGTGACGCTAAGCTGGGTTGGCTAAGACAGTCAGCTTGCCGATATCTCGGCAGGAAGACTCGGAGGACACAATGGATGCCATCTGCCGATAGAGTGATGACTTTTGCGCCACCCTGTATTTAGCCCATTCAGACTTTTATTTAGTTTTATTTATATTTATTCTTTATTATTATTATTTATTTTTTATTTTTTATTTTTTACTATTTATTATTTATTATTCATCATTTATTCTTTATTATTATTATTTATTATTAATTTTTATTATTTATTATTTATTATTTATACTATTATTTATTATTTGTTATTTATTATTTATTTGTACGATTTATTGGACTCCTTAAGGGTTACATATTATATATCGGTTGTTTAACAACAAGATACATAAAACTATTTATTATATATCATTTATTATTTATTATTATTTATATTTATTTTTTATGTATCATCAGTTTAGCTCTTAATTGAACTCAATTAGTCATACAAAAATCTCAATTTAGCTAATTGAAATTAGCACTAAATTGACCATAAATTGAACTCGAGTCGCCATGCAACCCTCTGTTGTGCTGTTATTGATAAACAAATTCATTCGCAATTGACAGAACCACAAACGAGAAACTGACAGCAGCAAAAGACGTTTGTTAACATATGTTTGCTTTTAAATTTCGTTCACAAGTTGTGTGTTTCGGAAGGGTTGTTAAACAAATATTACTAAATGTTCAATAAATGTTTATAAGAACTTTTTTATACATAAATAGGAAAAAAAACGTCCTTCCGTTTAAACAAACAAAGTTCGATACAATTTTCGGAACAAATGCAGTATAGCGAACCCTCATGAAAAAAAACTGAAAATTGGGCCATATTTTTGTGAATCTAACAAACTAAAAATTTTGCCGGGGAAACGTCCACAAAAGGCGTGGCTCCGGGTCAAAGTTCAAAGTTTTTATCAAAAAACTCATTTAATCTCCAACTGATTTACACGATATGGGTATCAAACGAAAGGTCTTTATTCCTTTCTATTAATGTGCATTATTAAATACGTAAAATGAACTAATAAAAAGTTTTAAGCCAAAAAAAAAATGTTTAACAAATTTTTTAAAAGTGAATTTTTTCCGAAAAAATCCATAATAAAGGTGCAATGAGTTTGTTACCATATTGTAGCCTGTTAAAGTCCCTTTACAGTGAAATATAAAAATGTATACTTTTGTTTTTTTTTTTCAATATATATTTTTAATTTTTTCTAACTTCACCTTTGGTCCAAAATAATTTCGTAGTCATCTTCGCCATCACTTTCGGTCAATGAGGGCTGTAGGGGGTTGATAGCCATCGACAAAATCAGAAGTTTTGCACAATTGAAACACATGGCCATTAGCACACCAATGACTACCTTCGCGGGGTATTAATTTCCTTTCCATCCTTTTCAAGGACATTTTCGCTGATCTCAAAAGTCTCTTCACTTTCAAATAGCTGGTACAATTTGAAGGGATTCATGTGGTCCATATTGAAATCAAAATTTTGGATAGTTTAGAACTAAAAAGCACACTTATATCCTTCGTTTATCGTTCAACGGTACTTTTCCACACTTATATTCTTTGCTTACCGTTCCACGGTACTTTTTCAGGAGGTGCAGGGTGGTAGTAAACCACTTTTTTCTGTATTAAAGTACCTTTTGTGTGGGCGGCCTTCGGCCGGGCTGCTTGAAAAATAACCCTCATGGAAGTAACTAGGGGATCAGGTTCAGTAAGGAGCGTACCATTTTTTTTATATTCCTATGATTGTAAAAGATCGCGCCAAAGCAATAACTTTCATAAACGCCATTTCAATATTTCAGGCAGATGCCTTTAACTCAATTTAAATTTAAATATAAAAGTGAAAATACAAAAATATCAAATGTTTTATACTTCATTGTAAAGAGAATTTCACAGGCTACAACATGGTAACAACCTTATTGCACCTTTACTATGGATTTTTTCGAGAAAAAATCCGTTTTGAAAAAATTTTTATACAATTTTTTTTTTGCTTACAACTTTTTATTCGTGCATTTTTTGTGTCTAATGTTGTACATTAGTAGAAAGGTATGAAAAATACCTTTCGTTTGATACCCATATCGTGTAAATCAGTTGGAGAGTAATTGAGTTTTTTTGATAAAAACTTTGAACTTTGACCCCGAGCCACGCCTTTTGTGGGCGTTTCCTTGGCAAAAGTTTTAGTTTGTTAGATTCAGGAGCCAACCCTCTATATAAAAGCATACTCATTTATTTTTTCGCTTACTGCATTTATGCCCAATTTTCGATAACAAAAGCAATAAACTCAATTAACCCATATAAGCCCAGACAAAATTTTTTTGTGAATATTCGAATGAAACAGTTTTTTTTATGGTTAAATGAGGTCGGAGAATTCAAATTTGGGGTCAAAAAAATTTTCAGATTTTTGGTTTTCGAGATATTTGGTGTTCGATTAATCGAACGCTGGGCGCCACTTGGCATTTTTTTTTATGATTGATGTATGCATTGAATTTACACAAAATAAATAACTAACCATTGACCAGTACTATAAATTCACAGTTTATTCCATATTTTTTTCTGAATGATATGATTCGAAACAATGAGTGTGAAGTGCAACGTTACATCTCTTACACAAATACGAACTAGGTTTATGGCAAGCCTTGCATCTCCATTTCTTATTGTTTTCTATTTTTATAATAAGATGTTGCCCCTTTGTTCGGGGAAGGCTTTTTGGTTGAGTCTCCTTTGAAGACCCTGATGGAGCCTCAAATAAACTCCTTTCGTCGATATCATAAGATGATTCTCCTTCATCCGGGGTCATTATGAGGGAATAAGCAATCTCCACCCGAAAATCTTTTTGATGAAGAATGTTTTTCTTATGATAACGACGATTGAAGCAATCAAGTTTCCATGCGCTAACAATGGCTGAATTTAAAACAGATATAAATAGTGGCCAATACCATTTCTTAGATCGAATAGCAATATAATAGTTCTGCGCAGCATTGTCATGAAGATCCACCCCACCCATCCCTCCGTTATAATTTTTCAACAGTTGCGGTTGGTTATAGTTGACAAAGCGACCAGGTTCAACAATTTTCCCAGCAGTATTTGTTTTCTGTTTCTTCCATCTTTTGGCAGGTACTGTTGGTAAGATTTGGTCGAAGTTCGTTGCAACCGTTACTTCGCTGTTGTCCTGCCAACGACAAATCAAAATCTTATTACGGTAGTCAAATTGGAAATCATAGTCGCCTCTTTTCAATTGACTTCCAGTTCTTAGTTGAGCACCCCCAATTCGGTTTGCTCTTACAGTTCCTGTTGCGCGTAATCCTTTTTCAGATAACAAACATAGGAGGTAATAAGATGTAAAATAATTATCAAAATAAATGATGTGACGATTTGGGCAATCAACATTTTCTAATAGGCGAAGAACTACATCAGCTCCTAATCCAAGTTGCTTATCATAGTTGTCCATTAACCCAGCATATGGTTTACAATTATAAAGATAACCAGTCGCTGAACAAAGACACCATAATTTATAGCCGAAGCGAATGGGTTTACCACGTATGAACATTTTGCAAGGATGTCGTCCAAAATATGGAATCATTTGTTCATCAACAGAAAGCTCTTGTTCCCAAATACCGAATTGTGAAAATTTTTTGTTTATTAATTCAAACAATGGACGGACCTAGTTTAACAGAAATGTAATGTAAGCAATTAATCCCATAACAAATAAATGTAAAATATTACCTTGGCCATTTTATCTGTCGTGTCCAAGTTGTAATTGTTGTTGAAGTGGATGAATTTTTTGATTTCACAAAACCGATTTCTGGGCATGCATAACTTTACAACAGGCACACCTAAAGTTGGGTGATTTGACCAATAGTCACGAATTGTCGGTAGAGTATGGTATCCTGATAATATTAAAATACCAAGAAATCGCTTCAAATTGGTAATGCTAAGGCGGAAAGCTGAGTTTTTTTGTTGTGCATAACGATTTGTTTCCTCGGTAATCATTTCAAATACCTCGTTATCAAAAAATAGTGCAAATAACTCATAAGGGGTTTTTATCTTTGATGCTATCAGCCAACTTGTTTTGAATATGGTGGAGTGATTCCGCTAGCGGGACATTATCATATTCAAATAGCCCTTCCTGATTTCCTCTGTGCACCCATTTTGGTTTACCAAACGCTGACAAAGGCTTATAGTTATTTGTTGACTTTTGTAGTGATTCAACTCGTTGCTTTTTTGTAGAATGTTCTAATGAAGATGATGTTGATGCTTGTATAAATTCAATATCCCCAACTTCGCTTTCCACATGAACACCAGTACTTTTTTCAACCACATCTATCTCAAAAGTTCCAGCACAATCGACGATATTCTCAGGCTATTTTATTAAAAGTGTTGGTTTATCATATACAATATGTATGGTATATACACTTACTTCATTCATTGGTATTATATCATCATCAAAATCTTCTTCATCAGTGTTTTCGTCCACTTTTTCAGGTGGTACAATGGCAATAGTGGCAATTTCTGTTTCATCATCACTCCATTCTTCAATGATAGCCACCATTTCCGCTTTTGTAACAGCACGGCGACGAAATTTTTCAACACTTGGTGTTTCCATTTTTAACTCACTATTGCTCTGACTAAACAAGTTCACTTCACCATCAATAATACATAAATGAGACAAATGACGGTTCAATGTTCACTTTAAAACTGTTGCTAGGCAACCAGGTTACTGCGATTAAGGTATTTCAAATAAAATCGTTTGATTCGAATTTAAAAAAAAAAGTGCCAACTAACGCCCAGCGTTCGATTAATCGAACACCTGACTATAAATATATATTCTGACTATAATATTGGTTTTATGCGAAAAGTGCAAATATGTTTTTAAGAGTTTGATCAATTTTTAACAAGACTGCATACTTACTTTTTTAAATATTATTGATTTTTTATGTTTTTCGATACTTTTAAAATTATGTCAAAAATTACCTTTTGTTTGGGGAATTCCTACAACAGGAAAGAGTTGTGGGAAATGGATATATTTATTTCGTATTATACAAAATACATCATACCATCATATCATGCAAAAAGTTCGCGTTTAAAGTTAAAGCACAGCCCAAAAAAATTTTTGGAAAATGCTAAAATTTACTGTTCGATTAATCGAACATTGGGCCGATATGGGTTAAAAACTAAGTTGAATTCAATTCATTCATTCATTCAATGCATTTTGCTGTTCGAACAGGACATAAGACTTGAGCCATAGTTCAATATGTTTTTGTTGTATGTTCATAGCCATGTTTGACAGATCAGTGAATTTGCAGAAGTTCTGGCTATCTTCGAGATTGATTGAAAGTAGGTATTTGTGTGCATGTATAGTATGGTTGTTGCATTCAATGTTGCGAATGCAACTGTTAACAGCGAAACTATAACAGAGCCGCCTTGAGCACTTTAACAGAGCAGCGTAATGTATGAGCACTGCAATGGAACAGCATTGCTCGTTTCAACAATGCAGCTGCAAACTGTTCTGAAACTGAGCAGCGCTGCAGTTGGCATTGTTGGCATGTTCGAACAGTGCTCTGAATCGCCGTTGTTGGTATGTTCGAATGGCTGTTGTACTAGATTTAAGTAGATTTAAGAGCGCATGCAGTGCTCTCAGCAGAGATCGTTTCACCACACATACAAACGCAACTAGAAATAAACTAGTTCAACTCTGTTTTCGATTTACGAACGCAACTGTTGATCCATTATTACATTTGCGGCTAATTTACTACACTTGCGACCAATTTAAAGTTGTTCCGGATAGTTTGCATTGTTTTAGTTTCATGAATGAATACATTTTCATGCTAAATGCTAATGAAAAAAACAGCTTTTACATTACTCATTTATTTTTTGTACACTTGCGTATGTGTATATTTTTTCCCCAATTTTTCAGCTGACTCACATTTACGTTTCACTTGTTGCCAACATTCAAATGTTCTAGTTTTGTTGGAGTGTCAATTGGACGCGTCATTAGCTCAACTGGTCTGGTGTGTTATCGCACTTTTAATTTAGTTTCATTTTATTGGTTGTTTTTACTTTGTTTTGCACAATTTTTTATATAAAAGCTTTACGCTGATTTGGAAGACAACTAATTCCAAGTAAGGTAACCGCGCTTTGATTGTTCGACTACGAGAGTCCAGTGTGTGCACAATGAGTACGTGGAAATTCAATCTGCTTCTGTTGGCTTTCGTATTGCATAAGGCCGTCGCTCAGTATAATAACTTAGAATATTACGATTATAGTAAAGTAGATGAAGAACCAACATTTGTATACCCGAAATCCATCAACACCAAACCCGAAAAACCGATATGGAGATCCCCGATTGAAGATACAGTTAAAAAGTCCTTTTCAATAGCGATGGATTTGAATGGAAGATTTTTTCAAAACATTAAAAAGATATTAAGTGGTGGTCTAACAAAAAATGATAAGATATAATCATTTATTCAACCATATATCACAGTGGAGCTACTGTGCAATATACTCAGTGAGAGTTATGAATAAAAAGTAAAATTGCATTTCATGATAAAGGTTACCAATCTTTTTGAGTATGCAGTGCAATAGTGTAGATTTTGACTTTGACAACGTTTCATAAATTGCTGCATTTTTTGTAATGTCATCTGTAATGAATGATGCTGAAAAAAATAACGAAAATGAGCAGTTCATCTTTTGGCTAAAATAAGCCTCTTCAAAAGAGGTTTTCAGAGTGTTGGTTGTTTACAAGAAAGTTCACTGTTGATTGTTGTGCTTTTCTCCATAGAAGGATAATTCGGACCAGTCGAGCATCTACGTCAATTGTGATGTGAAACTGATTTGAATACAGTGTGGCCAGATCAGGAGATTTCTTCCTAGATTTAGGAGATTGTTGGCTTTTTTGGAAAATTTTTAGATGGCGAATTGTTTAGGAGAAAGTATAGGAGATTTTGATCGTAATACATTCGACACCATTAGTGGCACTGAAGCCTTGAATATTGAAACCTAAAGTGTCTAATTGAATTTAAATATTTTTTATAATTCAAAGTGCTTAATTTATGCAATGATTGAAGAAAGTTTACAAAAGCCAATTTCATAACGAACTCTTTTTTTATTTTTTGTTTGTGTTAAGTTGTTGTTAAGCTGAAGCTGAATGACGAAAAAGGCTAACAACAAAAATGTAATATATTTCAATTTTTTGAGAGAGAAATGACAGATTATTGAAATGATTATTGAAATGATTATTATTGAAATAAGAAATTATTATTATTTAGAAGAATTCCTTAGTTTACAATGACAAAAACTATACAACAAAAATTGTAGGAAATTTTTTTTAATTTTTTTGGGAGGAACTTTCGGTTTTTTTTTTGTATATGGGGCAACACTGTTTGAATCTATCCGACCTCCGGAGAAATCTGTGAGTGCCGCACACAGAATATCATTTTGGGGTTCGGGTTTTTTTCGTACAACTTTTGAGCCCGAATTCAATTAAAACAATATTTTGCACCAGCAATTTTTGAATTTAGTGGAAGAGAGGAGTTTGAACGCCCTCTGTGTGCGCCAAGGAGCCAAGGTGATCGCTTCTCAACACATCGGTGGTGCCAAACGGTTTAAACCTGATTCGGACCTACGTGAAGCAGACACACAGAAAATGGTGCGCCGTTTCATTGTCCTTCACACAGCCAGGACATAGTGCACTGTCAGACATGCTTACCTGTTCCATGTGCTTTGCCGATAGAAAATGGCCCATCATCAACTGGACTGTAGGCAGTAACAGTCTCTTCTGCATAGTGACAGAAGAAATTGTGAGTATTTGTCAGAGAGCATTTGACAGAAAGCATAAGTCTCGTCCAACTGCAGCCGCTCTCAGCCTGCCATGCTCGCTCCTGGGCCACAATGACTCATTTCGCAGGCTCATAACTGCTCATAGTGAATGTTTATTTTTTTCAAATGCCATCAAATCAACAACACAATCTACTTTTCGATGGATTTTCACTGTTTCATTGTACGATACTATGAAATTTTGTATGCAGAAGTCACTTTTTACGTCTTTTACCTGTAAGAATTTGCTTAAGAAGATGAGAAGCGCCGATTGAACATTCAATCGCTGTTAAAGGTTTTGACGCAGAAGGCACTTTTCATCTGTTTGATCTGTAAGAAAGTGCTTGGGAAGCGCCGATTGAACCTTCAACCTCTTTTGAAGGTTCAATTCTGTCAGTTCATGCATTGTCCGTCAGCAACACTTTGCTTGTATTTTTTCAATGCCTTTGAACAGTTGAGAGTCTGAGTGTTCAGTTGGTTCAGCATAGCAACAAAATGAAGTCACAAATAAGTGACACAATAAAGTATACACACACACACACACACACAAACACACAACTGACACAACAGTGCAGCCATCTGTGTTTAGTGTCTAAACTTGCACTCAGATGGACAATAAATTAGTTTCCTACTTTAATTGCTTCACGAGCGCAACTGTTCATCAATTACGTGGCCAATTTTAAGTTGGCTTCTGTATTTAGGGCTTTGCTTTTGTTCACTTACATTGCATCTGCATGTGAGATCTTGAAGAGAAAACAGCTTTTCGATTAGTGCATTGATTTTTTTTGGTACACTAAGAGAGAGATTTTATCTCACTTGTTGCACTTGCAGCTGAGTCAACAAACAAAATGTTGACGTTTCACTAATTATCAACATGCAAATATTATTGCTTTGTAAAGTGTGTCCATTAAACGTAACATGAGCTCAACTGGTCTGGTCTGTGTTATCAGACTTTGGCCAACTTTAAAGCTATTTTTATAACTTCCTGTGTTTGTCATGTTACTTCAAGGTTTTGCACACAAATTGTATATAAAAACTGAAGGCCAATTTGAGTGAAGATTTAATCGAACTGCGACAAGCGAGCTTTGGATGTTGCTCAGAGTGCGCACAATGGTTGCGCGGAAATTGTTTCTGTTTCTGTTGGCAATCGTAGTGTTTGAAACAATCGCAGCTAAATGCGAAGAGGTAAACCAGAAAATTAAATTTAAGCGTTTTCGCCCAATTTTAATATTCGATTTTTTCTCAATATCAGATCAACGTTTCCACAAGGGACTCCTCGTCGGATACTGGTATTCAAGAATATCTGGTGAAATTTTTTCGATGGTTTTTCGCTTTGCCCGAGAAGGTATATTTGAAAATAAAACAACTTTGGAATGGATGCGTGTGGAGTTAATAAGTTTTTCTAAAAAAAAGTTTACTGCAAGTTGAGGTTATGTATTTGTTTTTATAAATAAAAAGTCAAATTGTATGAAAACATTTACGAATTTGTTGTTTTGCTTATATGTCATTCGGATAGTTTTACAGGCTTTTGAAAAGCTGAAAATCTGATGGGGCCAAGAGTAGGTTTAATGAGTGATAATTACGCACACGAAATATTATAATTTTTTGCAACCTCATCACGTGTGATATGGAGTCATGTGCTTATTTTTATTATAAAAAAAAAAGTTTGGTTTTAATTTAGATTAAGCTTGTTCAACTGCTTGTTTCAATCACTGATTGATTTCAGTTTCAATTAGTTCAGTGTTGATTGTTTTGCTTTTCTTCAACAGCTCATAGTGAATGATTTCTTTCAAATGCCACCAAATCCGCAACATAATCTGAAGGCCAATTTGAGTGAAGATTTAATCGAACTGCGACAAGCGAGCTTTGGATGTTCGACGGTGTGCGCACAATGATTGCGCGGACATTGTTTCTGGTTCTGTTGGCATTCGTATTGTTTGAAACATTGGCAGCTGAGTGCGATGAGGTAAAAAGGAACATTAAATTTAACTGTTTTGGCAAATTTTAATGAAGATTTTTTCGATATCAGTACGGTTGCACAAGGGCCAAGAACAATGAAATAACTTATACAGACCTGATGTTGGCATTTTTTCGATGGCTCTTTAATTTCCCATACAACGTGTATATGAAAATAAAACAATTTATTTTAGACAATCCAATCGTTATTTGTCCGCCCTATCCAACCTTTCCGACTCCTCCTGCGTGGTTATTTGCTACCACAACCACCACCACCGAAGCACCACCAACAGAACCGGATCCGAATCCCCCGGATCCGAATCTTCCGATGGATTTCTGAGTCGGCGGCTCACCTCCCCTCCCACACACGCACACACACACACGCACACACACACATTTTCCATCTTCTCGTCCATTATCCACTTGCTTCCCTTTCCAAAAATGAACTCTGTCCCCACTTTCATTCTCTCCTAGTCGTGAGCTCAAAATGTGTACATTAGTTATTAAGAACTATTCAAAGCATGCACAAGAACAATAAAATAAAACCGCTGCATCTACACCCAACCACCCGCCGTCTTTTCCTTGATCAGTCCCGCGCAATCTATCGAAATAAATAAATTAAATAAAAAAATCAAAATCCGTTTTATTTCAATTTGGTTGACAGGATGGTTGTTTTGTACAAAAACCAAAAAAAAAGTTGAATTTTATTGGGCAGGTAAAACAGTTTTTCAGTTTCTCAACATTACGGCCCTTTTGAAAGCACCGGCTTTCAATTTTCCGGAAATAAAAAAATAACAAAATAAATAAAAAATAAAAAAATAAAAATAATTTTTACAGAAACCACTCTCACAAGTCTGTCTGAGCCTGGATGTGTATCCATAGTACGCCCAATCTGCCATTGAGTTGGTGGTTGATTGTCATCTTTGATTATGACAACATCGTCACACTCTAAGTTTTGTAGCTTTTGTTTCCATTTGGGACTTTGTTGGAGCTGATACAAATATTCGATTAATCACCACTTCTTCCAAAACTGTTGCATCAATCTGGAAGTAAAATGCCAAAGATATAGACAACCAGGTTTAGATTCGGCATAATCGTAATCTGGTACTGCATGCATGGGACGTAAAATAAGAAAATGTGCGGGTTTAAGTGGATCAACATCGTTCAGGTAGTTGAGACAAAATGGTCGAGAATTTAAACAACTCTCTATTTGGTACAGTATTGTAGACATTTCTTCATAGGTTGCTGATGATTCAGCAAAAACTCTTACGCCTTCCACATACACCGCCAAAGTGAGGACCAGAGGGAGGCCAAAAACCCCATTCGATGTCTTTTTCTGATGTTTCCTTCATAATTCCCACTTGCGTGAAATGCTGGTTGAGAAACTGCCTAATTTCCCGAAGATGCTGATTGCATTCGATGAAATTTGTTCCATTGTCAGAGTAGATGTGTGCTGGTTTTCCTCGCCTTGAAACGAATATTCGAAGTGTTGCAGTAAACACAGCCGTTGATAGTTCAGTTACGAGTTACAAGTGCCTTGGTCCCTAAGCACACGAATAATGCAATCCAAGCCAGAACGACTATCGAGTCCGAATATCCAAACATTTTCTTTTGCATAATTTCCAACATCTCGCCTTAGTTTCTTCATAAGTTTGGCTAACATGTGAAGTGTAAGGAAGTAAAATTTGTTTTATGGGTGCCACCTTTGTTTTTGCTGCAACGAGGTTTGTTGATATCGAGCCATCTTTATGTCGTGCCTTCCAATAAATTGCTGCTGCATATGCCGATTCCAATGCATCGGAAAATCCGTGTAGAATAAGTTACACAATTTTTTTATGACTTTTTTGATGATATTTTCTTCCAGAAGAAGGCAAACCCACTTAGGCAACTTCTTCTTCGGAAGTCTAGAAGATCTAGCTGATAAGACCATACGCCGTCTACTAAGCTTCGTTAATAGCTCCAAATGGTTTAACGAGTGAGCGAAATGATGCTCGATCTCATGTGGTATCACAATGGGCCGCCTGGCCTAAGTGAGCTCCTCATGGAGCAGCCACACCTACCTACCTACCTTGATGATATTTTAATTTAATAACACTGCACAACACAACAAAAATAACAAGGTTCTGACAACCTGAAAAGACCTAAAAGATATATTTGCTTTCAACTTTTTTCCCATACACACTAACCCTCAAATATGAAATTTTGAATAAGTAGGTACGAAATAAACACTTAAACACATTTTCAGTTTTGGCTTAATTCTGGCGTTCAAGTTAATTTCTGAGCTTTGATGTATTCAGAGACCTATAGTAGAATTTTATGGCGAATATTTTCGTGGTACAGTTTTTCTTTAAAAAGTTTTGTTTTACAGGACATTTTTGGCATTTTAGGAAAAAAGGGCCAAATTGACCCATAAAAATAGTAGCTACAGGGTTGAAATGCTCCACAAAAATATTCTTCGTAGTATTTTACATCAAATTGCTCAACCCATCATATACCTAAAATGTAAGGTTACATGGTTTTCGTATGCCGATTCACCGTAAGAATGTGCAAAAGGGGGAAAACTTTGACCCCCCTAAAAAAAAAATGCAGATGTAAACTTTCAAAACGCCGATACACGTATATTTTTTTTTGGTCACCTCTACCAAAATCCGTTGTTGGAACCTTGTTATTATAAAAAAATTTGATTTTGTTGTGCAGTGTAATTACCGAATTATTTTAAGTTATGTCAATTTTGCTGATCGTTTTTTCATGTTATGACAATTTTGTAAAGTTTAAAAATTATAAATGACACTTAAAAATTCGAAAGAAAAATTTTGAAAATACGAAATGAATTAATTTATTTGAAAATATAAGCTAAAATTGTCACAACTTTACTTAGAATTAACTCCAACAAAGATTTATTTCGTTAAAAGTTTCACAATTTGAATGAGGACTCTTTTGCGTTGAGCTGCAGCGATTAAATAGCATCAAACTTCTCGACACACCTTAAAATAAGTCACTATATGTAGCTATGAAAAAGATAGAAAAACAAAAACAATATGCTGAAACAAAACAACAACAACAAACAATATGAAAATGTGAAACATATGTTTGCAAAATCTTCAGTAACCCACTCTGTACCTGTTGCTATGAATCAATTAATTCAACATTGCCAGATATGAACGCAAGCTAAGACGACATGTTTGATAACCTTAAAAAGTAGCAGGTATATTGTTGATTTTTGTTTGAGTTTTTACGCAAAAGTTTACCTCGGTCCGAAGAAAATTATTAAATAATTATTTATTACGTAATTTTTTAGCTTTCTAAATCACTAAGCCCAAGAAACATAGCTTAAATATTGTGCAAGATGTGGCTATTTTCCCCAATACAAATTTTTTTTCATCTATTTTTTTCCTGAAATGAGATGCACATAAACAAATGTATTAAATAAATGAATTAACAAAATTATAAAATATTTTTGTTTTTACATGTTATGATGTTCTGATTATGAAAAAATTTGGTTTTTGTTTATTTAATTTTTTTATTTTTTTTTTATTTTGTTTATTTGGGTGGATTAAGTACACCCAAAGTTAGTAATGGAGTTAGTGTTATAGACGATAGTAGTAGTGCAGTGTTAAGCAATCGAAACTGATGACAAGCGCGTATGGGTTGAGGATTGAACTCATATCCACCTGAGTCATTGTAAATTTTTTTGGTACGAAATTTTAAGTACAGAATCCACTTTCCATCTCCTTTTTTCTCTGCAAGAATCTACTTGAAAAGTGGTTCCTTAAGCAATCTAAGAAGATGAGAAGCGCGTATAGTTCACTTCTGTCAATTCATATTCAATTGGGTCATTATTGATTATTTTGGTACAAAATTTGTGGTACGGAATTCACTTTTCATCTTCTTCTTTCCATGTACAATATGCTTGAGAAATGTTTCATTTTGCAATCTAAACAAATAAGAAACAAAGATCTTTCCCTATGTTGACAGAAACTCATATACCACTCGCCCAGTATCGATACTTTCTTTGTAGCTTTCAAGCTCCTTTAAACTGTTCAATGGGTCTACTGCTTCGCTTTTATCAACTATTGTTGAGCAACAGTTGTTTTCTCTATTCATTGTGATCTGATCTTCCAAATCTGTGACTATAAGTTGTAGATGGAATCCGATCTCTGTTTTATTGTATTTTGTGTTGAAATTTTTGGTACAGAATTCACTTTTCAGCAAATTGTTTTCTCTGTAGAAAACGCTTGAGAACTGTTCAATGGGTCCAATGCAGTTCTTTGCAAAATTTCTCAACTGTTGCTACAGATTTTATGTATTTATTGTGATCTGATCTTTTCAATCTGTGAGCATCGATTTTAAGTTCTTGAAGCGCATTCTCTGTCGATAGACTGAAGTACACACACGCACACATACACACACACATGCACAACTCTCACAACTGGCATTAACGCGCCTAAGGCCCATCTTTGCACAACCATCTGTGTTTTGTGTGTGAATATTTTCACACAGATCGACAATGATATAGTTTCTCATTATGATTTCTCTATGAGTGCAACTGTTGGTGCATTGCTTACTTCATTTGCGTTCAATTTGCGTTCAGTTTGCGTTCAAGTTGCTTCTGTGTTGTATTGGCTTTCTTCAATGTTCAATTGAATTACTTTTGCGTATGAAATATGAAATTGTTAAGCAAAAACAGCATTTACATTCGCTCATTAATTCTTTGCACAATTTTTGTATTTCTTTAGCTGAGTCAACTCATACAACTCTGACGTAGCCAACATTATTCAAAATATTCCTATTCCTATGGATTTGAAAGTAGTCTTTTTTTAAGTGTTTCTGCTGCAACTGCTTGTCCACAACATTTTCACATAGTTACGTTAGATAAGTTTGAAGTTATTTTTATGACTTTGGTTGGTTGTGTTTGCTGCTTTGTTGTTTTTTCTGTTGGACATAAAAATTGAGTATAAAAACTGTGCAGTGCTTTCAAAGACAACCAGATTGAAGTGAGCCAACAATGGTTTGGCTGTTGCTCGGCTAGGGTCCAGTGTGCGCACAATGAGTGTAACGTGGAAATTTTGTGTGGTTTTGTTAGTGTACGCACTGTCTGAGACTGTGGCTCATAACGATTTGGTAACAAATAAATTCATTGTACAATGTCAACATTTTGCTGAACGTATTAGCTAATCTTAATATTTTACCATCTCAGGATACATTGATTCAGATTGGAAGCTTTATCTACACCACGTTCAAAGTTACTCGCGAAGTTGTCACCTTGCCATTCAAATTTGTTAATGGATTAACCGACGCAACTACTAGGGCTTTAAAGCCGCGCCCTGTGGAGCGTGGGTGGGAGGAAGAAGAAGAACAATAAATTAGATGTTAAGCATTACTTATGTTAAGCTACGATGTCGTCTAGAAGTTATAAACACATTTTTAAGTTATTGTTTTTAATGTAAATAATTACTTATTACTTATTATTACATTATAATTAATTAATTAATTAATTAATTTAATGTAAATTAAGTGTTTCCTTAAGCTTTTGAAGTTTTGTTTTATTTATTTTCTTTCAATAGTAAAATTCACTATAAAGCAATTTTCAGATATTTCAAATGTCTGCGAAAGTCAATTTTTGATTGTGTGTTGCAAGGATTTTCTACGCGTATTTAAAACTGGAATGCTGTGCCAATCCTTGAATGCCTAAATGGAATAATTTTTGAATAATATTATTATTTTTTAATTTTTTTAATTCTAATCATGAAGAGTACCCAGATCAGAACGATAAGAAAAAGAATTTAAATAACTCAAAAAAGTGTAATATACAAATTGTTTCTGGTTTTATGGTAGAAAACATCATTCAAATGGCCGGCCGGAGAGAGATTCTTCTGTTAGCAAACAGTCCAATTTTTGATGACTAAGTCCAATATGTGCAGCATTATTTCGGTAATGGTGTCTCGAATGTGGGTCTCAAGCTGGGCCAAAGTGGTTGGCTTATTAGCGTAGATTATGGACTCAGCGTAGCCTTAGAGAAAATAGTAAAAAGGTATCGGTTAGCCTGAACGCGGCAGCCAGTTGATGAATGCTCGCTGTGAGATGAAACAGTTGCCAAATTTCTTCTTCTTCTGGTCATTTTTTGATAGCTATTGACTTCAAAAAACTGTGGCTAAGGTCTGTAAAGATGAAACATATATCTATATACAAATAATTCTTAGTATTGACTAACTGACTGACTGTTTCATAATAGCCCAACTCAAACCGCCGATGCCACAAATATGAATTTTTAACTGTAGGTTGAATTTAAAAATTTCACCTTCGCTTAGTACGGATTTTTGGAATTCGGGGTCTAAAAGGGCAAAACATGACTGAAGGTATTTTATGAAGAAACGTGATTGATTGATTTCAAATTTGATTGATTTCAAATCAAAAATAATTTGAAACATATTTTTCATATTATTACATTTTTTGTAATTAAATTAGAATCTGGCAGGGTCAATAATGGGTTAAGAGTTTGTATGGAGAAACATGATTTAATGAAATGATGATTTAGTTAAACCATTTCAAATGAGAAATAATTCGTTCTTCACTTTTTGAAAGTCGAAAGCAGACGGGGTCAACAATGGATTAAGAGTTTCTATGGAGAAACATGATTGAATGACTTTGAAGTCGAAATCAAAGTTAGTGAAACTATTTCAAATGAGAACACCTTTGTCGGCATCTGTGTTCCACGTTTTGAAAAATCAAAACCTGAGAGGGTCAACAATGGGTTCAGAACTGGGAAGAGTGGGAAATCATGTTTCTCCTCATTTTTCTTTTCTTATTGGATTTTTGACTTCAAAGTCGGTAAAAATGCTTCAAATAAGAAATAATTCTACGTGTTCTTTACTCTTTTGAAATTCAAATTCAAATTGGGTCAATAATGGGTTGAGAGATTGTATGAAGAAACAGAATTTAATGAGTTTTTTGACTTCAAACTTAGTGAAAATGCTTCAAATGAGAAATAATTCAACAAATATTTTTTATTTTTATGAAAATCAGAATCTAGCAGAGTCAGCAATGGGTTAAGCGTTTGTATAAAGGAACATGTTTTACCGGTTTTTTTTTACTTCGAATTTTGGGGAATATATAGAAAATCAAAAATAATTCGAAAAGTATTTTGCAGGTTTTTTTTCATAATTTTCGTTTTTTCGTAATTCTGCAGTGTCAACAATGGGTTAAGAGTTTCAAAATTGGTGAAAATACTAAAAATAAAAAGTAATTCGAAACGTATTTTTCACCTTTTTACGAATCGAAATCAGACGAGGTCAACAATGGGTTAAGAGTGTGTATGAAAAACATGATTTATTGGGTTTTTTTTACTTGAAACTTGGTAAAAATACTTGAAATAAGATAGAATTCGTTTCTTGTTTTTAACTTTTGTAAAAATCAAAATCTGATGGGGTCAACAATGGGTTAAACTTTTTTAAAGAAACATGATTTAATACGTTTTTCGACTCCAAACTAGTAAAATTATTCAAACCCTCATATTTCTTCTCATATTGGGTTTTTTGCTTCAAAGTTGGTGAGAAATAATTTGCCGCGTTTTTTTTTCACTTTTTGAAATTCAAAACCTGACGGGATCAACAATGTGCTTAAAATTGTATACATGATTTAATGAGTTTAAAATTCAAACCATTTCAAATGAGAACTAATTCGCCGCTTTTTTTTAGTTTTTAAGATCTAAATCTGATGGGATCAACAATGGGTTAAAATTTTGCACAATACATATGAAGAAGTTATGAAAAAAAATGTAATAAGATTAATGGCCCATTGACTTCAAATATGTTGAAAGAACTTCAAATGAGAAATAGGTGAATGGACATTTTTCATATTTTCCAATAAAATCTGACGCGATCATCAAAGGGTTAATAGGAACGCAATTTTTTGAGCCAGTTAACTTTAACTTGTTTAATAATTAAAAACTGCAAACAACACGCCTACATATTAAAATTGAATGTTTAAATATTTAAGTTAATAATTGAAATTCTGATAAGCGAAACGATCCATGTGCGGCAAAATTTTAATGAACTGTGCCCCTGAAATGATTTTTTTTAAACTCCTAATGTGACTATTCAATTATTGAGGCTTAATAAAAAAGTGTTTTCGGCATTGGCGCAATAAAGTTGGTCATTAAATATAATTATTTTTTCATGATTGCAATCGTCTCTTAAAATACACTCTCCACTTTCGGCTTTTGTGTGCAGGATTTTCGTATAAAAGCTGAGCACAAAATTTTCAACGTAACACAAATCGAAGTTAGCAAAGCAAGTTTGAGTTTGCGTTGCGTTTAGTAAAAATGGACAATCGGAAATTATTTCTAGTTCTGTTTATGTTTACCGCCCATTGGACGGTGGCCCAGTTCACTGAGGTAGATATTCAATTATATTTACATAGAATATTTCTTTAATCGATATTTTATTTAATATATTGTGAACTCAGCCAACACCTCAGCCATCATTGTCGCCTTCAAAGAATCTCATCGAGCGAGCCACACAATATCAAAAATTCGTCAACCATGTATTGAGTACTCTGACAGAAACGCATCCTGCACAGACACCGGCTGACAAGGAGCAAAATCAAGTTTATGCCACAATACGAACGGTGGCCGATGTTGTGTTGTCCGATTTTAAAACGAATGAAGAAATCGCAAACTACATATTGCAAGTGAAAAATGTGATGGGAATATTTCAGCAGATGGATAAGGAAAATGCAATGTTGAATACGGATTTGGACGAAGGCATAAAAAATGTTGATATGAAGCTGATAAGTGGAAATTTCACCGAGACGGATAATGAAACGCTAATGCATATAAAGCGCATGCTGCAAGTGGCACGTGTCGAAGGCGATATACAGAGCAAGCGTCAGATTCTTATGATTTTTAATAGTGTTATTATTAAGTTTTATCACAAGTAGCTGCAACACTGCGATAAGTCAGTCCCGAATGTCAGAAAATCTGCACAGGCGTAGGCTGCTTGAGTCAGCTCTTCACGAAAAGATTCAATCCTTCAGTGGTTTGGGTTGTTTGTAGAGAAAGTGACAAAAATAAGAGAAACCGCAGAGAATATGTCTTTTGTAAAGCAATATGTGAAAAAGAAATATTTGAATAAATATAAAATAAATATTTAAAGTTCATAGCTCGCCTAAAACTATATTATTGGAATGTTATTTTTTGCTTAACTTGACTGACGTGTGAATTTAGGCTGATAACGAAAGAAAAGAAATATTATAAAAAATATAAATATTAAAATGTTAAAAAAATATTATTAAATTAAAAACAGTAAAATTATTACTTATTAGAAATCAGAAATATTAATATAAGAAGAAATATTAATATAATATAAAATATAACAATATCTATTATTAATATATTATTATAATATATCAATATATTATTATAATATAAAATTATGAAAAAAAATATAAATATAAAAAATATAAAAAAATATTGGTAAATTAAAAATAGTAAAACTATTAGTTATTGAAAATATTTCAAATTTCTTGACCAAAAAACTGAAAAATATTTTTTAGAAATTAACCTATGAAAGCCTGACTACTAAAGCAAACAAATATTAAAAAAATTTAAATATAAAAAATATTAGTAAATTAAAAATAGTTAAAATATTGAAAAAAATATTGAAAAAAGTTAAAATTTCTTGACCAAAAAAACTGACAAATATTTTTTAATATTTTTTTAGAAATCAGCCCACTATAGACTGAGTACTAAAGCAAACACATATTAAAAAAATGTAAATATAAAAAATTTAGTAAATTAAAATTAGTTGAAATATAAATAGTCAAAAAGTGAAAATTTCTTGACCAAAAAAACTGACAAATATTTTTTTAGAAATCAGCCCACTAAAGACTGAGTACTATAGCAAACACATATTAAAAAATTATAAATATATAAAATATTAGTAAATTAAAATTAGTTAAAATATAAATAGTCAAAAAGTTAATATTACTTGACCAAAAAAACTGACAAATATTTTTTAGTAATCATCCCACTAAATACTAGTAATCAGTCAGCAAACAAATCAGTAAACCAAACAAATATTATAAAAAATATAATTATAAAAAAAAAAAAAGTAGTAAATCAAAAATATTAAAAATATTAGCATAAAAATGTTATTAAAACAAATTCAAATTTCCAAACTAAAAACTGACAAATATTTTTTAGTAAACACCCTATAAAAGATTGATTACTTAAAAAAACAAGTATTATAAAAAAATATAATCACTAAAAATATACAAAATTTTAGTAAACTAAAAATTAGTAAAAATATTAGTCTTTAAAAGATTATGGAAAAAAGTTAAAAATTTTTTGAGCAAAAACTGATAAATTTTTTTTAGTAATCAGCCCACTAAAGACAGATTAATAAAACAGTAAAATATTAAAAAAAAATATAAATATAAAAAATATAAAAATTAAAAATATAAAAAAATATTAGTAACTTACAAATAGTCAAAATATTAGATATTGAAAAAAATTTAAAAATATTAGTCTAAAAGATTATTGAAAAAAGTTAAATTTTTTTGAGCAAAAACTGATAAATATTTTTTAATAATCAGCCCACCAAAGACAGATTAATAGAACAGTCAAATATATAAAAAAAATTTAAATATAAAAAATATAAAAATTAAAAATATAAAAAATTTTTGTAACATACAAATAGTCAAAATATTAGATATTGAAAAAAATGTAAATTAATAACCAACAAAAACTGAAAAATATTTTAAAAACCTTATAAAATAATAACGATTTGAAAATAATAACTTTTCATTGAAATTCTTCAATGTCTTCTGTACTTTATTTACTTTCATTTTTACCCTCTCCACTGTTTCGAATCTTCGCTCCGTAATACGTAAAGCATTTGCGCCTTTTTTTTAGTCGTTTCACCTCGACAAGTATTTCTTTGTACGTTCACCTTTTTGTTGCCCCACTAAGCACTTTTACGCTGTAATCTCACTTTGAGATCCTTCAAGTGGCCGCTTATAAAACTTTTCGCCAAAATTCCTCAAAACGAAATGGAAAAATTGTTGCCCTTCTACTTGAGTATTTCTTTTTGCTAGTCGGTTTAGTCGGTGCTGAAAACTTACTCAACGTTCGACTGTGTCGTGCCTGCCCGTCCACCATCGCCAAGCTTACATCTGCTTATTGCCACTAATTACCTTCTAAAATATCAAAGCACTTTATTTTTATTTAAGTCGACCGCAATAGCTTTAAGCTCTTAAGACTTTTGCAGTTTGTTGTTGTTGTTGTTGCACTGTTTTGAACGTTTTCGCATGCACCTTGACGATTGAAACGAAATTTTGCGTGCACACAAAATTTCTTCAAAATCGTTTATTACTTGTAGTGGTCATTCGAAATGCTTGCTAAGACTTTTAGTTTTTTTTTGGGCTTTTGTTCTCGTTGGTTCTTATTTGTCTTGTATTTTATATTTATATTTATTTCGAATTTTAATAAACAATTATTTATTTTGTTTTAAGTTGTTGCTTGTGGTTTTTTTTCGCAGATATGCTTTCTTCTTGTTCTATAAAAGTATTGCTGTTTTCTTCATGCTTCATTTTAGTTTTTTGTTGGTTAGCTTTTTTTATTTTATTGTTTTTTATTTATTTATTTATATTTATTTGCTTTTTATTTATCTTTGCCTCTATTTCTGGCTGCAAAAGCGAATCAGCTAAGCGTTTCGCTCAGCCTCTAGAAATCGATACAATTTGGTCGAGTCGGTGTGCACGCTTTGGGAGGAGGGGTAAGCTGAGAGGGGTGTAGAACATCTTACAACTTTCTATGCACCAACTTTCACTAATGTGAGTTTGAATTTATTTGTTAGTGTTGATTTATTTGTTGAATATGTTAAGCGCATTCTTCATTGCCTTTCTTGCTTTGCCTCCCTTTGGTTTCTTTGTTATTGCTTTGTTTCTCACTGTTTGTTGCTGCTTTTGTAATTTGTTTTTTTTGTGCCTGCTCACAAGTAATTTTAGCATTTCCCCACCCCACCACCTCTTCTCTCCTCACTAATATTGATGTAAAAGTTATGCGAAAAGTTTTGATTTGTTTAGTGAATTTGGCCAATTCACTCTGAGTCGGCTGCGCCTTTGAATGTTGAAAGCCCATTTGCACTCAGGTTCAGCGTTCGTTCGTTTTGACTTTACACTGCAACTTACTCACTTTGGCGGAGCGGGAAATGTCAGTGAAATTTATGCTGCCTGCTCTCTTTCACTTCTTCTTCATCTCGCAACGCGCTACGCTTCAGCTAGTCGACTAATTGAAAACGCGCTGAGTGCGCAGTTCAACAGCTGACTGCAGTTAACGCTTTTCTGCAATTGCTGCAAAATTGCAGCTCTGCCAAAATTTCAAAAATCCCCGAAATAAATGTGTTTTTTTTGTACTTTTATTTCTTTTCGATTTCTTAATTAAATTTGTTGTCCTTCATTGTCGGCTTGTTGACCTGTCTTACTGTCGCACAGCCAATGAATGCAAGCGCAGTAAAATTGCCGAAAATTTATTGAACATTGACAAACTTGGCCGTAATTGGTGAAAGTTGAAATTGAAGTGTAAGCACAAAATTGAAAAAAAAAACCAAAATAATATTTGAACGAAAACAATGCGAGCATTCACAATGCGACGAGAGAGTAGAACAATGAAATAAGGAGAGGTAGCGATTTGTTAGGAGAGAGTGGAAATAAGTGAGTCAGCTATTCATTGCATTGAAGTCAAGGTTCGATTTGTTAAAGCTGACAGCTTTTGGGGTGAGTACACTCGAAGATCCTCTGAGTGAATGTCCACACCCAGTGGAACTACAACTTTGCTTTGTTTTCTAGTTGCTTGACAAGTATTAAATGATTTCTAATACTTAATTGAGGCACCTGTCCGGATCTATGCACATTTTCGTTAGTCACTGATATGATTCGTTAATTTTGTGGTTCAATAATAGAGTACACCCAGCACACAGGATTTCATTTGGGGGGAGGGGGGTTCGTTTGCGTACAATTTTCAAGCCCAATTAAATTTGAAAACATATTTCGCACCAGCAATTTTTATATTTGGGTGGCGTGGAGGGGAGGGGGCCTTCAAATTAGGGTCAAAGCATTTGTGACATATTGCAGTATAGTCATTCATTTCAAGGTAATTTAAGGTACCTAAAGTTACGTAGACCCAATTGTGTTTGTCCTTTGCCAAATTAGCAAACTCATTCAAGTAAAACGCTCGATTGAAATTGTTCTCTATACTTCGCTGGCAGTTCATTTCGAAATAATGAAATTTAAATATTGAGAAAGCCTATTTTATTCAATCTGAAGCGATAAGCAAAAGCTCGTTAGATTAAAAATCAATCAAACTTTCACAAAACCCCAAAAAACCATCATGCTCGCTTTTTCACAACAATCAGGCACTGCTTTTGACAGTAACAACAAACTGTCCGCATGTACTTGACCCAAACGATAGAGAGACAAACAGTCGACCCTGAGCTAAAAATTAAATTATCTAATTCCAACCAGCCAAAAGCCAAATAAAACAAAATGGACAACTCAATTTAAAAAAAAAACGAACAACAACAACATTCACAACCACAATTGTCACAAAAACGAAATCAAACTAAAACTTACTGCAAAGCATTTAACCGTAAAACTAAGCAAATCAAAGTCGAATCCGTTGTGAAGGTCTCCATGATTGTTCGAGTAACTAAAACAGCAAGAAACGAAAATGAAAATAAATCAAATAAAGTGAAAATGATGCAAATAAAGTGAAAACCGGGTTTATATTAGAAAATCAACAAGATAAAAAAACAACAAAAATTCGCTGCAAATTCGAAAAAGCGCCAAAACGTATAAAAGTAGAAACAGCGAACGAATGAACGAATGCGACATTGAAGGCAAAAGTGCAGCAGCTATGAGCTGAAGCTGCTAATTAAACTAATTTGAGTGAAATTTAATTTGAAATTAAATTCCTAGAACCGAGCAATGAAGAAGAACAAGCATTAAATGTGTCCGAAGGCAAAATGTTGTTGTTGGGTTTTGTCAGTTTTGTTTTATTAGCAGGAAAATTTTCCGAAAGCTATTTGCATGCCTTCACTTGTCTTGACTGGTCGACATCATTGCTGTGCTGCAGGAAGAGGAAGAAGAAGTAGAAGCATAAGAAGAAGAAGCAGAGGTATAAAGGCGATGACAGCCAACACTGGTCGCTGAGTTGCTGGTGAGGCGCATTAAACATCAAATTGCAGACGACAACCGAAACACCAACAATGTAAATTGCAAAGTGAATTGCAAAAACAACAACAATATGAAATTTAATGAAGACAAGTGGAAACGCATAAGATGGATGCATAGTAAATGATAGGAAACGAAGATGGAGACCAATGAGTTTGGATGATGAACTGAAACGGTCGCATGAGACGGAGGGGTTGGAAAAGGAGAAAAGTAGAAGTAAGAAGTAAAAAGTGAAAAGTAAAAAGTAAGAAGTAAGAAGTAAGAAGTAAGAAGTAAGAAGTAAGAAGTAAGAAGTAATAAGTAATAAGTAATAAGTAATAAGTTATAAGTAAGAAGTAAGAAGTAAAAAGTGAAAAGTAAAAAGTAAAAAGTAAGAAGTAAGAAGTAAGAAGTAAGAAGTAAGAAGTAAGAAGTAAGAAGTAAGAAGTAAGAAGTAAGAAGTAAGAAGTAAGAAGTAAGAAGTAAGAAGTAAGAAGTAAGAAGTAAGAAGTAAGAAGTAAGAAGTAAGAAGTAAGAAGTAAGAAGTAAGAAGTAAGAAGTAAGAAGTAAGAAGTAAGAAGTAAGAAGTAAGAAGTAAGAAGTAAGAAGTAAGAAGTAAGATGTAAGAAGTAAGAAGTAAGAAGTAAGAAGTAAGAAGTAAGAAGTAAGAAGTAAGAAGTAAGAAGTAAGAAGTAAGAAGTAAGAAGTAAGAAGTAAGAAGTAAGAAGTAAGAAGTAAGAAGTAAGAAGTAAAAAGTAAAAAGTAAGAAGTAAGAAGTAAGAAGTAAGAAGTAAGAAGTAAGAAGTAAGAAGTAAGAAGTAAGAAGTAAGAAGTAAGAAGTAAGAAGTAAGAAGTAAGAAGTAAGAAGTAAGAAGTAAGAAGTAAGAAGTAAGAAGTAAGAAGTAAGAAGTAAGAAGTAAGAAGTAAGAAGTAAGAAGTAAGAAGTAAGAAGTAAGAAGTAAGAAGTAAGAAGTAAGAAGTAAGAAGTAAGAAGTAAGAAGTAAGAAGTAAAAAGTAAAAGGTAAAAGGTAAAAAGTAAAAAGTAAAAAGTAAAAAGTAAAAAGTAAAAAGTGAAAAGTAAAAAGTAAAAAGTAAAAAGTAAAAAGTAAAAAGTAAAAAGTAAAAAGTAAAAAGTAAAAAGTAAAAAGTAAGAAGTAAGAAAATGGAGAAAACGAAAGTGAAATGTGGAATAAAGATAGAAGGTAAAAAATAATAAACAGAAATAAGTAAAAATTCATCTGGAAAAAATGGGATAAAAATTGAACAGGCAAAAAACATAAAAATTAGAAGATTAAAAAATAGAAACGATAATTGGTAGGGAAAAGAAATTAAAATTAAATAAGTGAAGAAAATGTTAAAGAAAACTGATAAGAAAGAATGAAAAAAAGAAAGAAGTAGATTGGGAGTTTAAAAATTGAAAAAGAGAAAATGGCAAATAAATAAATAATTTAGAAAAGTGTAAGAAAGGTTGTTTGGTTGTTTGCTGCCACAGTTCCCCCCACCGACCAATGTCCCGTAAGAACCACAGTGAGTCATGCGCTGGTTCCCTGAATGTTTCCCAGCAGTTCCTTTGTCCTGTTCAACTCTTACTTTGGCCATGGTTTCCTTGATGTGTTGCAGGCGGACAGTTTGCTCTATCTGTCGTTAGTTCAAAACAAAAGGGTGGACGCGTATGTCGCTTAGACATAATTTAGTGTTGTATGGGGATTCTTAGTAATGGCTTCTCGATGCTAAAGAACGTCTCGTTTTTTGCTTTTTGGTGAAAAAGTATATGAGCCCAAAATGTATGGAACTGGAGTTAAATGGCATCGCATCGAGTTCAAAGTATACAAAAAGGTGGGAAATTCGACAAATTGCTCCACAGCTGCTCAGAAATTGCTCTTAGTGGGTTAAAATCTATGACTGAGCCCGACTAGTTTTTCCTACTGAACATTTCTTTCAAACATTATTATATGTTACCTTATCTCCAACCTTTAATGGGGCTACCATACGAAATGATGGTTTTTATAAAATAGGCTCCAACTGCTCCCAGATTGCCCCAGCACGTGTCAAATGTTAGACCGACACTCATTTATTTTTTCTTACGAATGTTTTTTCGAAACATACCTACCCGCCATCTCCAAGTCTTAAGGGGGCTGCCCTACAAAACTGGCCATTTTCTATGGAATTGGCTCCCCACTTGTAAATGTCGAAGTAACGTAATAAAGGAAACATCGTATCTCTGAAAGTACTAAATCGATTTGAATGATTTATGCAGCGATCACTAAAATTATTGAGTACAAAAAATATAAAATTAATTACGGTTCAGAAATCCTCCACCAGAGGGCGTCTCCCATACAACGGAGATCCGACGTTGTCAACTTTTGAGTTTCTACGAAGCAATAATCCAAATTTATTGTCGAAACCCTATTAACATGCCCCTTCACATTAACTCTCAAAAATTTAGTTTTGTAGGACATTGTAGTACCAATTTTGATTAAGTACGAAATAAACACTGAAACACACTTTCAGTTTTGGCTTAATTCTGGCATTCAAGTTAATTTCTGAGCTTTGGTGTATTCAGAGACCTATAGTAAAATTTTATGGGGAATATTTGCGTGGTACATTTTTTCTTTAAAAAGTCCTGTTTTACAGGACATTTTTGGCATTTTAGAAAAAAAGTGTCACATCGACCCATAAAAATAGTAGCTACAGGGTTAAAATGCTCCACAAAAATATTCTTCGTAGTATTTAACATCAAATTGCTGAACACAACATTAACCTAAAATGTAAGATTACATGGTTTTCGTATGCCGATTCGCCATAAGAACGTGCAAAAGGGGGAAAACTTTGACCCCCCTAAACAAAAATTCAGACGTAAACTTCCAAAACGCCGATACACGTATATTTTTTTTTGGTCCCCTCTACCATAATCCGTTGTCAGAACCTTGTTATTTAAATAAAAATTTGATTTTGTTGTGCACTGTTATTTATTAGCTTAGCACTCTGTCCCGATAATTATTTGGCCTTTCCACTTTTGATCGCCTATAATTCCACAAATATTGAAGCTCTTGACTTGCAACTAATCCTGAGATATACTCTGAACATAGTTTAAAGAATTTGTAAACAATAAATGCACCTCCAAAGTTTGTAACATTGCTAAAAAATTCTCAGAACAAACAGTTTTTGGAACAGATATTACTGCTTTAAATGTGAATCTTCATAACTCAGTGTCTTCTCCAAAGGTTTGCATACCACGCAAAATTAAATAAGAAGTCGAAATCTGCAAAGTAGAACCTGAAGTAGAAGACCGTAGAAATCAAAAACAGAAAATACGAACAATAAATTATAATGCAAAACAAACATGTAACATTTAGCAACTACAATAAAACTATAATTAACTACTTGTATATCACAACAATAACAACATTATCCCACAATGTAACAGCAATTTTAATGCTTTTCGCTCAATTCGGCAGCATTCGTCCTACAAAGATGTGGTCATCACCAGACATGGGGGTTTTGCACTAAATTCATAGTGCACTATGCTTTTCACTACCACTAAATAAATTTAGTGGTAGCTGAATTTTTTCCACTAATCACTGAATTTTATTTAGTGGTAGTGGTAAAAAGTACCACTAAAAAAAAATTAGTGGAAGAAAATTGCACTACCACTAAATAAAGATCAGTGATTAGTGCAAAAAATTCAGCTACCACTAAATTTATTTAGTGGTAGTGAAAAGCATAGTGCACTAAACAAAGACATCCATTACCATTAAATAAACCACTAACAACGATATGCGCAAAAATATATGTTTTATTTAAACAACTTATTTGCTTTCATCAAGACTAGACGTTCAAAATTGTCATCAGTGACATTAGTGGAAAAGAATTAGTGATAGTGGAGGAATTTTCAACTATCACTGAATTTTATTTAGTGGTAGTGGTAAAAAGTACCACTAAAAAAAATTAGTGGAAGAAAATTGCACTACCACTAAATAAAGATCAGTGATTAGTGGAAAAAATTCAACTACCACTAAAATTTATTTAGTGGTAGTGGAAAGTTTCCCAGCAGACCTCTAGTGGTAGTGGTAGTGGATTTTAGTGCAAAACCCCCATGTCTGGTCATCACATCGTTGTTCTCCTCTCAGAAAGCTACATAAAATCAGCTTATTGTTCAGTTTCACACAATTTCAACTTTTCACTCTGACCAACGCTTATCTTGCCCCGCTCGACACCGTATGTCCTTTGACCACGCACAGACCGAATGTCCTTCTTGTTCTTTTACTCTTTGCCGCGCATGTCTGCTTTGTCCGCCTTGGCTTGTAGCGCCAACAAATTTTACGACAATTTATTTTCCTTCACTTATTTTCGTCTTAGTGTCATGAGAATTTTGATCCATTCTCTCTGCCTTTTATCGGCTCGTGTGTGTGCTTTGTGTCGCACCAGCACACAGCTTGCCATGAAAATAGTTAGTTGACTTTTCATTTCCAACGAGTATAGTCGTCATTGCACAGCGCTGACAACAACAACTTGGCTAACATGGCAACCCTGCCAACGGTCTGCGTGGCCATGCTGCGTTGGCTGCTGGTCCGGCAGTGTCCTTTTCGGTACATTTTAACAAATTAGTTTACAGATAAGCAGCCAGCTAGCCGACAGTTTCATTTCTCCCTGTCCGTTGTTGCTATTGTCATTGTTATTGTTGTTGTTGCGCTTGTCTTGTCGCCAACTTATGTCCTGTCAAATGGCACTTTGTGTCTTGGTGCTCTGTCCGCTCGGAACTTGAGCACAGTGTGATTTGAAATCTGCTTGTACCTTGGATGCTTCTTCTACAGAAGCGTCTTACCTTTGCTACATGGTGTTGAAAAATGTAAGAAAAGTGGCAACAACAAAAGCTTGTACCAGTAATAAAACTGTAAGTAGCTGCTTGCTGCCCCCGCGCACTGTTGCAACTTATTGCCATCCCTATCAGCGTTGTGTAAGGATATGCTAAAGCATGTCAGGATATCATAACGTCGCATCGATTGCAGTTAAGATTTTTATCACTTTTTCTTGTTTGTGTTTTTTTGTTTGTTTCATTTTATTTAACTATTTTGTTTGTTTTATTTGGGGGAAAGCATGGGTTTCCTCTGGCGGTGCTGTTAGTTGGACTCATTGTTGTGCAAATTCGTGCCATAGTTGCCACTACTTGGTCTTGTTTTGCTTCTTCTGCTTCTTCTTATTCTTATTCCGCATCTTGTTCTTCTTAAACTGCTTCTTCTTCATCAGTAAATGGTTGTTTTTTTTTCGTCGCACACAAAAGACTCGAAAGTCTGTGGCGTTCGTCACTCGTCAGCCAGCCGTGTCGCCGCTCACTTCACTTCTGACGGCGCTGCTTTTGACAGTGTCCACTTGTCATCTTAAGTCAGTCAGTTCGTCATTTGTCGCACCGCGCTGTGGGCGCTGTTGTTGCTACAATGGCAACAGCCAACAGCTAAGTGCCTGTAAGTGCTCGGCTCTATGGCCAAAAATATATAAATTACTTCAAGTTGTTGGCGAAAAATTGGCAGCAATTTCTTTTCTCTCTCTCCTTTTTCCACTCTCTTGTCAACTGACAAAGATTAGACTTTTTGCGCGCATTCTTGCAGAAATTTATATATGTTTTGCTTATTGCATTTATTATAATTTTTGGCTTGGGGGTAGTTTTTGGTTATTGTGTTGTTGTTTGGAAGAAATATTTGCTATATTTTAATATAAAAAAGTTTTGACTGCAAATTGTTGGACTTAAAGTTGAGCAGTTGCTGACTTGGGGATTTTTCTAATATAAAATTGTAATAATAATTTTTATAAATTTATTTATTCATACAAAACACATAGAAACATATTAACGTATATAAGTTCTCATTCTGCAAGTGAAAAATAAAACTAACTGCATAATTTTTATTTTTCCCCCAAAAAATAAATTCCAACAAATAATTTTTATTTTCTGATCAAAAAAAAAAAAATCAACAAATAATTTTTATTCGGTGAGCGCAAAGTAAAAATCGAAAAATAAGTTTTATATTTTGATTTTTATATTTAGCTTATAATTTTTACGGTCCATGGTATACATTTGTTTATTAGAAAACTCATAGAAATGTATTGAAGTATATTTAGAAATATTACGAAATTTTTTTAAAATTCTTAACATTTTTATTTTCTCTCTATTTCAGGTAAATATTCAGCCATTTCTTATGCAATATTAAAAACTGTAAGTGCGTAAAAATATTATAAACATTTTTAAATTTTAAAGCAGCAATTATTTGGACTTGAAGTATTTCATCAATCAAATATTAGCAAAAATAAAAATTTTTGTTATTTTATTACTTAATTAACACTATCAACCATTCTGCTGACAGTGAAGGACATAAAGAAAAACGAAAAAGAAAACTTTTCAAATCAGCAATGAAGTGAGTGCAAAAGCTTGAAAATTATGCAGACGTATGCACACTTTACTCGTCTACAAATATTCAAATTAATATTACTTAGTTATTAAACTCAGTTATGCATATTACTTGTTGTTGACAACATCAAAAACAACAACAACAACAACCCCAACAACTGCTACCACTATAGACGCCTTCACTGCCCAACGACTCAGTGCACATAAGTAACAACTTTTCGAGCACATAAACACGCAAACGTGACAAACTTGTAGGTCCAAAAAATACAAAAACAAAAAAAAGGAGAGATCTGAAAAGAGGCATAGAAAACATAGGTGCAAAGTTGAGGTATCCAGCAAGTGTGGCTGTTTTATGAGAAAGTGCCAAGTTTGCGGCTTCTTTGGGGTTCTTTCTTTTCTTACGTTTCGTATAGTTTGTGGAATGGAATACAATCTTAAGTTGCAAATACTTTTCCACTTGTTCAAGTTAAGTGGCTTTTGCCTGGTGCCAGTCGGTGTGTCTGTCTGTCCTGGAGGCTGTCTGTCGTTTGCGTTATAAACAAAACAAAAAAAAATAGAAGCCAAGCTAGCGTGTAAATAAAATCCATGAAAGCAAACACGTGTGTGACAGAACTTGCACCAAAGCAAGTAAGGAAGTCACACGTACCGCCTTCGGCCCATATGTCAACTATTAACTTACAATGCAAATATTTTTGAGACAGCAAAGACACAGCAAATGAAAGCAGCGGCAAACAAAATCATGTCAAGCCAAGTCAAAGTGTGCGGGCAGGAAGTGCTAAATAAAAACGTCTAATAAGAAGGAATGAAAGTAAAAGAAACGCAACGAAACGTGCGCACAACAAAAGACACAAACACAGTCGCAGTGACAGTCACAGTCACAGACACTGCAGTCTTAGAAAAGGTGTGAGAAAAAGTCACAAATTGTAATCAGGGTAACGTCCCGTACCCGCAGTTGTTATCTGTGTATTGCAGTGAATACGTTGTGTTGCATACATTTAGGCGTTGTCACACACGCGAATATGTAGGCAACATATGCCGCAACTTCAGGCACAGCGCTTTGAGGTTTCCCTCGCCAAGAGTACGAAAAAAAGATTGCATAAACAAACAAACACGCACATGAACTTACACGCTCGCACACAAACTGTCGACATGTTTGGCGCTTAGCATATGGCGCAACGTCCAAAAGCCGCCAATCCCATACACTCAGACTTAGACTCACACACACACACACACACAAATAAGCAACACACAAATTGGCTTCAAGAAGGAGTGAGAAGTGTACACCAAAACTTTTTGTACGCGACGCGTTGCAACAATTTAAGAAAGTTATAAACAAGTAATTGAAGTTAAAAACAACAACAACAACAAAACCATTTATAATAATGCGAAAATCACACAAACTTCTATAAGTAAAGTTCTCAAACAATAACAAACACATGGAACAGTTAGAAAAAAAGCGCACCAACACCAAAAATTAATGACAACAAATGAGAAATGATAAGCGAAGCGCTTAATGCGGCACGTAATGTTTACTTTCTACCACATTCACACACACACACACACAAACACACACATGCAGACACACACTTGCCTCCTATCTGGCGTCTCAATTGTGTCGTCTGTAACTGCTTGAAGAACATTGCTTTCTGCGGCCAGGCTGCGTCTGTGCTGCACTTAGTTGTCGATTCTCTGCTTTCGTTCAAGTACGCGCTCAACTTTCTTGATGCCCATAGAGGCTCTTCGTGTATAGCTAAGTCGCTTGTCAGTGGTTCACAAACAGAAAAAGTAGCTTAGGAGAATATTGGAGTCAGGAGTTTGTTTCAAAGTTCTGTATAGATAAATGTTTTGTTGTTAGGTTAGATTTTTATGGCAGAGAGCAACAGGCTTCGTACCTCAGAAAATATTAGGAAGCGTGACAAGTTGTGCAAACTTAAAGGCCACTTCTGAACGAATAGCTTCAGGTCCAAAGAAAATGGTTTGGACCGTTGTACTATGCAAGAATCCACACTTGGTGCATCGTTTTCGTTCTACAAATTATTCCAGTGTCTTCCAGAGGGAGATATTTAGTATCCATTTAGTTTATTTATTTATCCATAAAAATCCATTTATTTAGTATCAATCAAAATCCATCAATTAGACTTACCAGACGCGCATACAGTGTTGTGGTTATGGTTGGCAAGAAGAGTTTCTTTGAAGATATTCACATCCTGAAATAAAAAAGTGGATATATTGAAGGTGATGTCCCTCTTGAAAGAGCTCAATCAATATTTAGAAAAACTGTTTGAATTCTTGAAGAGTCAAGCTGCAGTCAGATTCTTTACTAAGACTTTTGCTACCATCTCAAATATTCATCTCGGTCTGCTGCTTTTTTATCATCGAATCAAAAACGAGTAAGTATGCAAAATACTTCCTTAGGGAATTGTGAAACTACTGTTGAAAAATATCTTTCTAGAGGGTAAGCTAGAATACAATTGTCTGGGTCTCCTGGAAAATACGGATTTATTATGGTTTGTGTGATTAGTGCTGCAATTATGATTACAAATCCTACAATGTCCTTAGAAGTAAAGTATGGGTTGAACGTCATCTAAGCTAGACTTGAGTACTTACTTCTTAAAAACTTTTTAAACCCATTAATGAAACGATGTTCAAATGAGCTGTCCAATGAGTTTGTACAAAGTTGTTTTGAGAAAAAAATGCGTTTCAAAATTTTGACAGCGTCCAACAGTTTCATAGTGCATCCCGAAGCGTTCTGCCAAAATCGAGAATTAAACATTTGAATATTGTTTTTTTACTATAGGATCAGTTGGATATCGTTTTATGACCTTTAGTTATTATTTAGTTAGGAATAACTGGTTGGTCACAAACCCTTGTTGGGTCCTTAACATTGCTAAATAGAAATCCGTTTATGAGTTGTAGTGATCTGTGAGAATACGAATGCTTTTGGCAAACTTCAGCAAACGCTTCGGGGGGGGCAGAATCAGAGGAGAGTGTTTCTAATGTCTTCAGAGCATTGTCTTATCCGCAAGTTCAGCAACTTTTCCTGTCCGTCAAACCCATTCTATGCGCATGAACTGCTAGTAGGCAGTGCCCTGTTAATGCACCTATGACGGTTCTGGAGTCTAAGCGCGATAGTTTAATCACTTTCAATTACTTTCGCAGTTCGACAGAGGTTTAAATTCCTTCACCTGGCCACTGCCTTTCTATTTATGCCATTCTCCAATTTTGTGTAGAAGGTACGAAGTGATATCAGCCACCTTACGATCTGCTCAGCTGAAAGGCCTACACCATTTTTTGCAATTGTGTTCACTGTCTCAGTTCCATTAGTTATTACTTAGGCCAAAACAAAAACTATATTATATTGTTTCTGGAATTCCTGAGTAGAAAAGTCCAGCTTTCCCTGGACACCTAATTTTGTTTCAGTACTTTTCCCACTACTTAGATGAACTACACTTCAGTAAAGCCATTTAGAGGTGACATTACCTACACTATTTGCTATTATAAATAAAATTAATTTTTAATAATGCCAGTAACTCTCAAAGCGTTAAAAAGTAATTTGATTAGAGAGCCCTAAGCTCATAAAGGCCTTTAGGATTAGGTTAGCACTAACTACTTAAGAGAAAATGTAGAATTTCTTTCAATTTAGGGGAATACTTTCATTTGACATGAATCAAACTACTCTAAAATGACTTTAGTAGCCCTCAAGTTTTAATTCGTCCCATTGATTGCAGAGTCATAAGCTCGGACAGTTTTTTTTTATTAGGTTAGCATTAACTACTTAAAAACAAATGTAAAATTTCACTTCTATTTAGGTGTATTCTTTCATTTAGCATGAATCAAACTACTCTAAAATAACTTTAGTAGCCTTTAGGTTTTAACTTGATGCATTGATTGCAGAGTCAGAAGCTCTGACAGTTTTTTTAGATTAGGTTAGCACTAACTACTGAAGAGCGAATGTAGAATTTCACTTCTATTTAGGGGAATACTTTCATTAAACATGAATCAAACTACCCTAAAATGACTTTAGTAACCCTTAAATTTTAATTCGTTGCATTGCATTGCAGAGTCATTAAGCTCTGAAAATGTTTTCTAGATTAGGTTAGCACTAACCACTTAGGAACAATTGCAGTATTTCATTTCTATCATGAATTAAACTACTCTAAAATGACCTCTCAAGTTTTAACTTGTTGCATTGATTGCAGAGTCATAAGCTCGGCCATTTTTTTTAGATTAGGTTAGCACTAACTACTTAAGTACAAATGTAGAATTTCGCTGCTATTTAGGTGATTATTTTCATTTAGCATGAATCAAACTACTCTAAAATAACTTTAGCGGCCTTTAGGTTTTAACTTGATGCATTGATTGCAGAGCCATAAGATCTGACAATTTTTTTAGATTAGGTTAGTACTAACTACTTAAGAACAAATGTAAAATTTCACTTATATTTAGGGGAATATTTTAAATTAGAATGAATTTAATTACTCTAAACTGGCTTTAGTGGAGCTTAAGTTTTAATTCGTTTCATTGATTGCAGAGCTATAAGCTCTGAAAATGTTTTTTTAGATAAGGTTAGTACTAACCACTTAACAACAAATGCAGCATTTCACTCTCATTTAGGACACACTGCAATTGTGTCATATGAAATATTGTTGGTTCCAGCAAATATAAGATTGCACTGTGTATGTCACCTACTGTCGCTGCCGCATGGCAATCGCACAAGCAGCGGCATTCATATGGTGAAAGTTTTCTTTAGAGCGCAGAGCAAGGAGACGTAGAACATTTGAGCTACTTTATGAGATAATAAGCGGCAACAGTGGCAGCGACGCACTTATTTCATGTGAGCGAGAGAGTGGCGCCGTATGTGTGTGTGTGTGTGTGTGTGGGTGCGGGTGTTTGGCAGACTTTGGCATAAGCACCAGCAACAGCTAATAATAACACAGCCGACACCAACAGACAACAGTCACCCACGCCGAAAATTTCGCCCCCCCCCCCCCCCCCCCCTAAGAAATCCAAACAGCAAGAAGAAGAACAAGAAGAAGAAGAACAGCAGCAACAACAACAACAACATTATTGAGCCAAGTCCGAGCCGCAAGCGGTACGTAAGTGGCGGCTGGTGCGGCAGCATTGCCGCTGGTTGCCCTCATTGGCACATATACACTTGCCACATACACTTGCCACATACAGTTGCCACATTTGTCACACGCATACACAACCACTGCCGACACACACACACACACATATCTACACACACACACACATATGTCGGTAGGCACAGCTTGCTACGAGGACAAAGTTTCCTCTGCTCATGTTCTGGCCCAATCTTTTGTAACTTTTTCCCGCTGCTCCGCCAGTCCGCCTCTCATTCTGTAGCTTTATCTGCCCTCATCCTCACTCGCTCAACGGTACAGCATTTGCGCTGCTTCGTTTGTCGGCATTTCCTTATAAAGTTTCCAGTAACAATATGCCAGCATATGTGCGCTCGCCGCTCGTGTGGCGGTGCGTCTTATAAGCCGGTCCCGGATGTGTGCCGCCGTGGCACTGCAGTGTGTTTCACTGTCGCACGCGTGCTTAGCGCAATTTTTTTGTTGTTTTTTTTGTGTTTATTTGTCGCTTGGTGTTTCTGGAATGTTGTTGTTGCTGTTATTGTGTTTGGTTTTTTGCCTCTTGACGCAACGCTATTGCAGAGATTAACTTTAATTAGACCCAAGAAAGTGATTTATTTTGATACTTTTTTGCGCTTGACATACGCAAAGCGAGCATGAGCCGAAGAAGGCTCAAATTAAGGAAAAGCGTTGCAAATCTTTTTTAGATTTATTTTATTTTTCTTATGCTTTGTTTGCAATGCCGAATATAATAACTCACGCATTGAGGCGTTCAGTGTATGCAAATTGTTGAAAATCAGTCGAGCATAATTTTTGCAATATAGCAAAAATTTTAAATTAAAACAGAAATCGTTTTGGGAAAGAGAATGGAATAGGGTGCAGTGTGGTTAGAGTTTCGGTTAGTGCTAACCAAGTGTGAAGTTATTTATTCTGGGAAACAATATATGTGGGTATCGAAAATAGGTTTACGTTGTCGAAAAAGTAAAGTCTTACAAATTGTTGTTGTAAGTTACTTTCTTAATTGGAGTGTGGATTCTTTCTATAATTAGTTGTAATGAATTTTTTTGGTGCTAAATTATTTAACAAAATAAAAAAAAAATAAAAATAAATAAAAAATATAAAAAAATATTAATTTTATTAATTCTGTCGTTACAATACTGCGTAAGTCTAGGAGAAAGAAACCTTTTTCCAGTTCGTTGCATGGTGTCGAAAGAAGGAATTCCAAGACCAAAGCGTCTTTTATGGCTCTGAGCCACATAAAAAAAATATCAGTACATCGCAATATCAAATGATTTACTGAAAACCAATACACAGATTATTACTATATGAACAGATCACTCGTTAAGATAATACAAGATATTGTGACTATGAAATATCATCTGGAAAACAATGAGACATCAATATAATATAATATCACTACATCACATCGTTAAATCATAACATCACTCTATCACACATCACACATCACACAAGTATCAAGACATCAGTATACATTATATTCACATCATACAAAAACTTTACTAAATACTTTCATCAGTCATGTTGAGCGTCTTGGCTTGATTTTAAAAACCAACAACAATATCTAAATATATAACAATAACACCGTCACAATAATTCCGCTGCTCGAGCATATCAACAAATCACTGGATCATCATGTCACCTTTTATGTCTTTTATTACCTGAATACAAGTTTTATTTATTTTTTCAATGCAATTCTATTTCATTCACATTCAATTTTGTATTTGAAGTAAAAACATTTACATAAATTACAAACAATTTGCATAGCGCATAAAAATAGAATATCTACGCTTTATCAATGTGTATTTCATTCATGTCCTTTGCACCGGTGCGCTTTGCCTTATTTCAATTTTAGACTTTACAATCTGTTTGAATTAAAGCCGACTGCCAGACAGCGATATAGCGGAAAGTATGCGTCCCACTGGACGCGACATAGAGCAAAGCATTTTAAGCTTATCGCACTCTTGTGTAGCACACAACGTTGCCAGATGTCGAAAAAAAAACAAAATATAAACAGAAAACGAAAATAAATAAATAAAAAGAAACAGATAGAACTACGGAAGAACAGCAAAAAACCTAGAGAGACAATTTTGCATTTAAATGATAGCAGCAATATTCAACAACAACAACAACAACTAAAGCCCTAAGTACTAAAACAAAGTAAGCAATAAGTAAAGGTGCTGCAGTCGGTTGTGGTTGACATATTTCTAAGCCATACATTTTATTTTTTTTTTGTATTTTTTTTTCAAAGTAAAGTTTGATGGCCAATCATTTGCGGAAATTAGCAATAATTATGAAATTTTGAATTTAATTTTTAATAACTAAAAATTAATTAATTAACAATTGGCACCCTAAGGTACTCCGCTGATTAAAGGATTAAAGGGGCGTCCAAAATAAACTCCAAGGTTCTCTAAAACTCCTCGTGGATTTTTGAATCTTAACGTTTATTCCCAACGCCAACGATGTCCATCTGGTAAGCCTAAGACCTCCATCGTAGTCTATGGTAGGCCTCAGTCATGCCAGCCAATTTTATATAACTCACCTTCAAGGCCTTTTAAAAACCTATGTAAAAGTGAATATATACCAAAGGCCACAACCATTCATCTGGTAACGATAAGGACTCGAATGGAGTCTCGAATCAAGTCTCTCTGCAACGTCCTTTAAAAACCCATATCAAAGTGAATATACACTAAAGGCCTTGATGCAGGGTATAAAAATGCCCGTCAACTCACTTAAGTGTCGACAAAAGGCATGCAATGCGCCTATAAGTATGCAGTACTTTAGTATAAAGCAACAAACACGTTGGCTGGCGCTCACATTTAAAAGGCCAAAAGTGCAACTACAGCAACACCAATAACAACAGAAATAGCAACAACAACAACAATAACAACAAAAACACTGAACCTGTTAGATAGTGTCTGAAATGGCAGGCAACGACCAGCACTTGGGAGCATTCGCGCCAAACTTAAATTCAACCAGGGACTTTATACAACTTGCCAGCAAAATTTATGCGAAACTGAAAAGAGAAGCGCAAAAAAAAATCAAGTAGAAAAATGTTTACCAAACAAGACAACACTGACAAAATAGTAAACAAAAAATACAAAAATAAGAATTGCAACTATTTTGCAAAAAAAATCAAAACAAAAATTACACTGTGCCGCAAAGCGAAAACAAACCTGGACGCTCGTTATTCCATGTTATTTTTATAAAAAAAAAGTGCATAATAATGAAACTTAAATTACAGCAGCCGACAGCAGCGGCAGTTGCTAGTTGTGCAAACAACATTTGCATATTTTCCGGCGCGATTTCAACCAATGAAATCTTTGCAGGCGTCAATGTGAATTTTAAAGTCATCACATACTTTACGTTTCTTTTAGCAAAGTATGAAGAGAGGTGCATAGGTGAATGGCTGATGATGAAATGTAACAAGTAGGCAATGCTGGCATATTGCTTAGCATATAACTAGGCGCTTTGTCATAAGTGATTTGCTTTAAGGATGTGAAGGGAATTTCAACATAAATTGATGTTTTCGTTTAAAATTGTTTTATATTAATTTTTTGATGAGTTGTAGCTTAGGGGTTAAAGTGGAAATCAAAAAATTTCTGTACTTCGCATTAGATATTAATAAAATATTGCTTAGCATATAACTAGGCGCTTTGTCATAAGTAATATGCTTTAAGGATGTGAAGGGAATTTCAACATAAATTTATACTTTTGCGCTGAGATTTTTTATTGAAACTTTTTTTGTAATTTTTTTGAGTAGTCGTAGCTTAAAGGTTAAAGTAGAAATCAAAGATTACCATTTCTGAACTATGAATAAAATATTAATAAGAAAGTAACTAAGCAGTGTAGTGGTTTCAGTTTCATCTAAAGTCACACACTTTTTATAGTCCATTTTTAATATTTTTTTATTTTGAAGAATCAATTATAAAACTTATTTTAATAAAAATAGCCAACATTTTTGCTCACTCGTAACTTTTTCAAATATTGAGCAAGCTTTCATAAAAAATATAAAAATTCTTTGAAATGTATTCTTCAATTCATTGCGCAGTGGTTTTGTTTATAAAACGCATATTTTTTTTAAAACTTCTTAACAGATTTGCATGATTTTTATATTGTTTTGTAATATTTTTCAGTACAAAAAATACAAAAATATATAAGGTTTTTTTTCTTAACAAATTAGGGGGCTAGTCCTATCTTCCTTTCCACCTGCGCTGCTTAAAGTTTTTCAACTGTTCTTCCCACTTCGAACTTGTCAACAGTAAACTTGCAAATTATTGAAATATTGTTTTCCCATTATCGCTAATGCAGTTGTAACTCTTGTTTTTATTTTTGTATTTATATTCCATTTGCTGTCTGTCCTTTAACTGTTGTTCAGCCATTGGTTGTGGTTGCCAAAATTCAGCTTCTCTCAAATCTGAGGTTATTATAATATTTGTTGTTATTGTTGTGGTTTTTTTGGGTATACAAAAATGTATACAAGTTCTTGCTCTGATTGTTGTGCTTATTGCTGTTTTTATTTGTCTTCCCCTTTTCCCACTCTGTAGACATTATCATAATCGGCTCGTTGGCCTTTTTGACGCAGGGCTCACTTTCACCTCATTTTTCGACCTCGACTTTAACTTTTCTACCCGTTGGCGTTTTGTTTTGTGTTTTATTTTTTTTTTTGTGCTGATATGTCTGCCTGTCGACCGTCAAAGTTCGCATCGAACATTTGTGTGTGCTTGTGTGTGTGTGTGTGTCTGGCTTTTTGCTGCTCGCTCGTTCGTTTGTGCGGCCGATTTGCCGTGTGTTTTGTTAATGAGCCACGTGCGTTGTTGATTTGTACATATCCCTATTGTTGTTGTTGTTGTTGTTGTTGTTGTTACTGCCATCTTTTTCCCCTTGTCTCATTCTGGTTCATGTTATTGCTGTGAATTGCCTTTCCTCTGGTTTAACACGCCTTTTTGTTTAGGCTTGTGTGATTTTTTCCTATGCTTGACATGCCTCCTCTTGCTTCATTCACTCGAAGTGCCTTTGCTGTGTTTTAGTATTTTTTTTCTGATATTTTCTTTTCACTTTTACTGTCTGCTGTTTTGGCAAGAAAAGGTATGCGCTCCCTAGGCTGACCTTGAAATTAAATATTGAAGCTGGGTAATTGGCAGCTGCAACCTTGAGTTCAACTAATGAAAATTTATTTTATAGATAAACTTCGTTTGGGTAGCATAACATAGTAAAGCAATGAAGTTGATTAGGTAAAGCTGCTTGTGTTAGTAGAAATGTTAGGCAATTTTCGGCCAGCAAATGTCATTGAATAATTTAGTATTTATTTCAGTATGAAAACAAATAGGCAATAAATTAATTCTCTTTACCATTTAATTAGGTTGTATTAAGGCTATTAAGAGTAACCGTAGACACACATAAGCAAACATATAAGTATCTGTATGTAAGTGAAGCTGGAATATAATTAACATAATTGTCAGTTTAGCAAAGCATAGCAAAGAATTTCAATTATTGAATATCAAATTAGGCTAATTTTCATATTCTATGCGCGCAGGGCTTTTCTGCGCATACTTTTTTGTATTCTTACATACATACATATATAGATTAAATAAATATTTGTATATACAGAATGGAAAGAGAAAGAGTTTCACTGAAGTTTCGAATTATTGCCTTTCTCATTCTTACATATTGCTTTAGATTTATTTTCAATTAATTTAAACTAACGCACTTTATTATAATTTTCCATACAAAACGAAAAGAAATCTTAAATTTGGCTGTTGTATTTTTTATAATTTTGTAAATAGAAGAAAGAGTGTTTTATTGAAATTTAATTCATTGTTTCGAACTGACATTTAAACTCAGTGTTCAATTTTGCTCTCATTCAACGCCCAAAGTTCTTCTTCCTTATAGGTTTCTCTACCCTATCTTCATATCAGATATCGCCCCGTTTCACTAAACACATTTACAATTTAGTCTCCTTTAACTGTAGCTGTCTCTTAAATCTACTTTTTGTTTGCTCTCTAACGATGCTTCGACTGCATGTCGACGTGTTCACCCTTTCAGCGGTCGCATTACTGCAAATTTATTATCAACGCAATTGCAAATGTTTGCGTAGTCCATATTGAATATGTGGCGTACGCTTTAAGTGCACTTAACTTGCCATGCACACGAACATGAACAGAGACATAGATGTAACCATAATAACAACAACAACAATAGGCTCGTTGTATCCTCGAATTGGTCGAGTTCGAAGACAAGGCAAGCCAAGCCAAGCCTGAGCCTGAGCCGTGACATGCCACAATGAACCACTCGATGCGCACAAACACTGGGAAGCATTCACATACACATACACATACACATAGACATACATATACATTTACATGAGAAAAAATAAACAACACACACATATACAAACAAAATATAAAGAAGAAAACCCACACACAGAGACAGTTGGCTTAGCATCGAATGTGCCCCGCATGTGGCAAGTTGGTGTGTGCCACATATTTGCCGTTGTAATGTCTTGCTAGCGAGTGGGAAGCGTGTGTTAGCGGCAACTGAGAGACAGCACAATACAAAAACAACACAAAAAAAAGAAAAACAACAACAACAAGAAAAGCGGCAACATACTTGAATGTTGTAATGGAAAATGTGCAAAACAATAACATTTGCCAGTTGCCTGTGCGGAAGTGTACAATAGTCAGTGTTGTTGTTGTTGTAATGGCCACTACTGCCAGTGTTGCATGTCGAGAGATAGTCGTGCAAGTTGCAGTTGATGGTAGTCTGGTTGTTGTTGTTGTTGTTGGTGCGCTTTGTGCGCTTGTTCGCCGTCATGTTCTGCATGTCTTTGTCATAGTTGTTGTTGTTGTTATTTTTATTATTGTCGTTCTTGTCCTGCTCCATACGGCATAACTGTTTGATATGGTTGCTGGTTTTGTTGTTGTTGTGGTTGTTGGTATTATTGTTGTTGTTGTTGTTATTGTTTTTGTTATTGTAGTTGTTATTATCATTGTTATTGTTGGAAAAAAATAGTGTTGCTGCTGTTGTTGTTGTTATTTTTGTTGTTATTGTTGTTGTTATTGTTGTTGTTTTTGCTATTGTTGTTATTGTCATTGTTGTTGCAGTTTTTGTTATTGTTGTTGTTTTCCTTCTGCTACTCATACGGCACTGTTTAATATGGCTGTGTGTGTTTGTTGCTGTTGTTTTTGTATTAGTTGTTGTTGTTACGTATCTGTTGTGGTTGGAGGCGTAAGCCAAGACAGAGCCATACAAACAAAAACGGACAATTGAACAGCCACCGAGAACGAGGCAGACACAGAGAGGCAGAGACATAGAGGCAGAGAACACAGAGACCGAGTGGCAGAGACCGAGAGAGTCCAAGTGACAGACGGAGGCACAACACGCATAACACAAGACATGTCCTGACAGTGGCATTGTCACATATTTTTCTTTACATTTTTTTTTAGATGCATTTTACTTTTTTTGTAATTGTTTTTTGTTTCAGCTCTAAATTTATTCTTTAAGAATTTTCAATTAATAATAATAATTTAAATTAAATGAAATTTTAAATTAAAAATAATGTAACTTTAGCTTGATTAATTTAAATTTAGTTTCATTCATTATGTATAATTTAAATTAGAGTAGAGTTTGCATTACAAGGCAATGCAAACATCACCAATCAATCAATACATATGCGATTTTTTTTCTCACCGATGAAATGACGCGTTGCATGTTCGCCTTGAAGTCAGGAATTGTAGTTTATTCGCATAGATCAGAGATTTCACAAGACTCGAAAGAAAGAAAAAAAGAAAGATCGCACAGCCTTGAAATTTCACTATTTTAATTTATATTTTATTTATTTAATTATTTTTAATTATATATAAGTTTTTTTTTTTAAACATTTTTCTCAGACATTTCTTCTTTAAGTACTTCAAATTGCCTACTGTGAGGCTTTTAAATAAAGACTAAAATTTGTGTATTAGAATGTTAAATAATTTGGTGTTAAACCATTCCTAAACGTTCACGTAACAGTAAGTGTGCTTTCAGGACAATTAAATTAATATTAGCCATGATTTCATAGCTGTTCTTCTTGTATCAGTTAACGCACTTTCATTTTATATAATTTCATTCCCACTATTTAAGGTTCCTTGCCGTTCTCTCTTTCCTCCTCCTCTCCTCCTCGCTCTCTTTACTTGCGACTCTCTAATCCTGAGCGATGTCCTTTAGTTCAACATATGTTTTCTGTTTGTTTGTCTTTTGCTTTTTTTTATTGTAATTTTATAGCTTTTGTTGTTATTGTCATGTTTTTTTTTGTTTTATGTATTCCAGCTCAATATTTTTGCAAATTTTTCCACTCAATGATTTGACTTTGACTCGGTTTATATTTCCAAATGGCTATTGTTTCTCTTACTTCTATTGTTTCTTTTTTTCTAATTTTTTCTGGTTTATTTCCTATTTTATTGTTGCTAGCCAACTTTTACTGCTTATGCGCATTTGAGTGACACTTCGTTTAAATTGCGCCTGTTGCCCGGTTCGTTGCATGTCCTTTAGCCCATAAATGTGTGTGCGTGCATAAGCAAACAAATACACACACACACACATACGCACACATATAGTTAGTTAAGTCTATGGACGTGCTCGACTGTTGGTAGTTTTTCATTTTTGTTATTTTTTTTTTAAGGACGCACTCGTACCCACAGCCATCGCAGCAACGAGCACAGCACAGCATCGACAATGCCTGAGCAAGTAGGAGCGAAGATAGTCAGCGAAAAGAAATAAATTTAAGTTGCACATTTGTAAATAAGATTTACCGCTTAAGCTGCAGCACAAATTGCTACAGTGAAATTGTTGCGAAATTGTTTTCTTGCTGTTGTTATTGTTTGTTGCTGATGCTGCCCGAGTCTGAGTCTGGGCAAAGCCGCTTAAGCAGCGCTTCACATGTTTCACTGTTGGCTGCTTTGCGCTGCGCTCACTTCATACTCGTACATTGCTGTAAAGCCTCAACAACAACAACAACAACACCAACAACAAAGGGCAAAACAAAAATACAAAATGAAAACAAAATCAGATATGGGTTGCAATATAATTGAAATTGTTGCTACAACTGTACAATTATTAAAAAAAATAACTAAAATTGAACCATTTCAGTGCGTCTTGATTGACTTATTTTTAGTATTTGATGGACTTATTAATAGTATTTGTAGCAGTGGCACACTCAGGATTTCATTTGGGGGAGGGGACATTTCATTTATTTTATTTGAATTTTTATTTTTTTTTAATTTTATTTGAAACCATATTTGTCACCCAACAACAAGCAAAAGGCTGATAGGTATATACTCCCTGAAAACACTTTGACAAAAAAAAAACAAAAAAAAGTTTAATTTGCAAGAAATTTCAGTTGTTGAAATTTTTTAAGAGTTTAGAGCAAATTCACTTGGAAAGCGTTTATTTTTTTCTGTCTCAGAGTTGCAGTCAGTTTCCGGTAGTTATTGAATTTTTACAATAGATTTCCAAGTTTTTGATAGCACAGATCTTCTATTTTAAGTCATGACTATTCCATGATTCAATGACTATTTCAGACTTTATGCGCTCAGTTGAGTTGTTTTGGTTTAGTGAAAAAGTTGAATCAGTTGAGTTGTCTGAATGTAAAATTCTAAAAAACATCAGTTACTAAATAGTCAAACACTGATCATCACTAACGTTACAACCAATGAACAGTGTTGCCAGATCAGGAGATTTCCTCCTAGATTTAGGAGATTCTTGGCCTTTAAGGAGAATTTTTAGGAGGAAGAATTGTTTAGGAGAAAGTTAAGGAGATTTTGACGGTGAAGCCTTGAATATTGAAAGCTAAAGTATGTAATACAATTTAATTAAATGTTATGCTTCAAAGTGTATAATTTATGTAATGAATGAAGGAAGTTTACAAAAGCGAATTTCATACCGATCTCAATTTTTAAATGTTATATTTGAGTTGAGTTGTTGTTAAGCTGAAGCTGAATGAATAAAAACGCTGCAATAAAACTAAATATATTTGTATTTTTTTATGAGAGATTTAATTCCTTAGTTTATAATGACAAAAATGAAAAAAGAAACTGAATATATTTTTATTTTTTTATGAGAAGTTAATTCCTTAGTCGGCCTCGATAGTTCAGCTGGCTACTCATACCGAGGCCCCAGGTTCGATTCCTGGCTCGACCTGGTGAAAAACTCGTCTACTTCTATCGCTTTCCACATGAAGCAGATGAGAATTACAAGAATCGCACAAGTGCGCTCTTGGCAGGCAATAGCAAAACCTCGAAGTGTGAAAGGAAAAATTGCCAAAAAACTGTAGGTCCCCTCCCTCCCTTCTCCTATCAGTTTGAAATGTGTGTTGTTATACATGTTGGAAAAAACAGTGTTGCATACACATTTCAAACGGGTACAAGTTGTGGTATCACAATGGGCCCATATAGAGGCCTAAGTGTGTCTCATACAGAGGCAGCCACTACAACCTAACCTAACCTAATTCCTTAGTTTATAATGATACAAATAAAAAAACTAAATACATTTTTATTTTTTTATTTTCCTTAGTTTATAATAAAAAATTAAAAAAAAAAACTAAATATATTTGTATTTTTTTTTTATAAGTTTAATTCTTTAGTTTATAATGATAAAAATTAAAAAAAGAAACTAAATAAATTTTTATTTTTTTATCAGAAGTTTAATTTTTTAGTTTATAATGACAAAAATTGAAAAAAGAAACGAAATAAATTTTTTTTTAAGAGAAGTTTAATTCTTTAGTGTATAATGACAAAAATTAAGAAAAAAAAAACTGAATATATTTTTTTATGAGAAGTTAATTCCTTTGTTTATAATGACAAAAATAAAAAAACTAAATAAATTTTTATTTTTTATTTTCCTTAGTTTATAATAAAAAATTAAAAAAAAACTAAATATATTTGTATTTTTTTTTGATAAGTTTAATTCTTTAGTTTATAATGACAAGAATTAAAAAAAGAAACTAAATATATTTTTTTTAATGAGAAGTTAATTCTTTAGTCTATAATGACATAAATAGAAAACTAAATAAATTTTTATTTTTTTATTTTCCTTAGTTTATAGTAAAAAATTAAAAAATAATAAATATACCTGTATTTTTTTTATTTTTTTTTAATTCTTTAGTTTATAATGACTACAATTAAAAAAAGAAACTAAATATATTTTTATTTTTTTTTTTAGAAAACAAAAATTAAAAAAAGCTAACTAAACATGGGCAACACTGCCCACAAAAACATCAACAGAAACAAAATTCAGGTTATCCTATTGAATGAATGACAGAGGCAAATATTTTGCTAAAATAGCGTAATAAATTTTTTTCAAAGCCCATATAAAAAATTAACAGACAGCAAGGAAAGGTGAGAACTACGATAACAAATATTATTGATAAAAGAAAAAAATTGAGAGACTAGGAGACACTCTACTATCTCTTGTGGAAATTTGTGCTTTCCTTTACGAATGCAGGATTTAATGACTAAATGAATGAATGAATGAATAAATGAATGAATGAACGAGTGAATGAATAAGTGAATGAATGAAAGCCAAATTTACTTGTGCCATCATTTGCAAAGTTATAAAATCTGCCGATAAGGTGATTACTTTTGCGCCACCCTGTATAACTTCGTCCTGTAACACTGGTCTACATGCAAAGCTGTATGATGGCTTTAAGAATACAATGTGTGCGCTTCCAAACATTAAAGTGGAATACTGTTGGTTTTGGTGAATGATTAGTGTTCACTCAAATAGAAAAAACGCAAAAAATAATTACAGCTGATACCAACAGGTCCAATCGAAAAAAATACCAACGAAAGGCACAAATCAACAAAGTAAGAACAAAAATCTACGACACAGCTGTTCGAAAAAGCACAAATCGACTTAGACGAAAGAAAAAAATCAAAGGCACAAAAACCCCAAATGCCAAAATATGAAAAACCAAAAGGCAATTGCAACAACATACACAAATCATTGCATGTAAAAAAATACAACAACTATATGTAAGAAGCACAACAGTTGCGCCATCTCATTGTAATCATCATTACATGCGGTGTGAGTATGCTTAGCGGCACTGAATGGGCTAAGGCAGGGACATGGCGTTGTTGCCACTTTGCTGGCCTACAACAACAACAACAACAACAACAACAATATCAACAACAGCAGCAACAAACAAATGCGCTAATAAAAATCAACCGAAACCGCTGCACACACACACACACACACAAAACGAACCGCAGCGCAATTTGCCGTAGTGTTTGTATGTTTGAGTTAGTGTGTGTGTGTGTGTTAATGTTGGCAGAAAAAATCTGCTCGAAAATGGCAAAATATGGTGCAAACATGTTGTTGCTGTCGCTTGGGTCGGAGAATAGTTTGGTGACTGGCATAACGGCAAATGGAAATGAAAACGATGCGCTAACTCAGGCGCCAACACACACACTCACACAGACACACAATGCATTATGCGGCCACATACAACGCCACTTGCGCTGGTTTCGTGCTTTGCTGTGTGTGTGTTGGTAAATTTAATGATGTGTTGTTTGCTGCAGCTGTCATATGTACATATATAAATTTTTTTGTTTTGCTGCCTTCGTTGTTATGATTTTTAGCCACAATGCTAGTTTCGCTTCCCTTTCGCTTTCCCTTTGCCCCTTTTTTGCTTCTAAATCCACCACATCATCACACACACACTCGGCTGGTTTATGTGTCTCTGTGTCAGTGTGTTTGCCGTATTAGAGTGTCTGTCCATTTGGCCGTTCGAGCTACTGCCGCAACGTTCGTATGCGGATGTGTGCAGATGTGTATATTTGAATGTGTTTGTATGGGTTTGTGTGAGTGCTTGAATGTGCTAAAATTTATTGAGTGTAAAAGGTAAAGTGAAATTTTGCATTAGTGCCATTCCGCTCACTGGCCAGCTGTCTGCTTGGCTGACTGCTTGCCTGACTGCCTGACTGTGTGCCGTTCGCTGCCTGGCTGAGTGCGCGGTTGAATGGTTGACTGAGTGGCAGCGAGTGCATAAATGATCGCGAGTAAGTGAGTGATAAACACAGAAAAAAAAATTGTGAAATTAAATGCAAATTCGCTCAAGTGGCACACACAAACGTCGCACTGCGTGAGTTCGTCGAATAGTAATTGTTGCAGTTAACATTGTTGTACATTTGGCATGTGCAACAATTTGCAGCAATCATTGTCGTATTTGAAAATTTGCAATATTTTTAGCTGAAATTATGCATCACGCTGCATATTCGAATTAAAAATCACTCATACGCCAGAGTGGGTTAGGCGCTCAAGCAAATAATGCTTCAATTGGTGGGCAATAAAGCAGGAATGTTTTATGGTTGGTTTCATTTTTAATAAAATTTTTGGACTATATTTTGATTTGTTAGCTTAGGTTAGGTTTGGTTGTTTAGCAGGAGCGTTTACAATAGAGGCAGCATTTCCACTCGGATAGCCCATTATGAGTTGCTGCGTATTGAATTCTGAAGGCAACCATCAGTCTATATTTAAAATAAATCTATCTCAATCCGAGACAAACTAGATGAAGGATAACAGATTGAATATTTCCACCTTCATATCGCTATTAGGAATCTTCACACCAGATTGCAAAAGTCAAAGCTCCTGCAAGACGAAACAGTGGCACAGGAATTTTTGTATCTTTTTTTACTTTTACCTCAACTCTGCAGCTCCTGTACGCATTTCTAGACGACAAGTGCCAAATAAAGAGACTGAATGTGACCTAACGAGTTGCTTTATAGAGAATCTACTTACCGTTTAGAAGCTTTGACGTATAGTGAATCGACTGAGCCACAATGCACTGCAGGTGCCACAGTCGGTTTTACTTCGCCATGAGGACTCTATATCGTTGGAAATTCATATGCCAAAAGTTAATACAGGACCGATAACGAAGGTAGCACAGAACACTTTACTTTGGTGTCGGATAATGCTTCCTCCATGCTTATAGATGGTCTGGAAATTCAATGCAATGCAATGCAATGGTGTTGTGCTGTACTCGTTTCGATTTCATCACAGCTTCTTTTTTTGGCAATTCAAAAAGATTAACTTGGAGTGTGCAACACAGCGAAAGGGAAAAAAGTGCTGAAGATGAAAAGAAGGTGAAAAATAATTTTAGAAAAATGTAAACAAACAAAACTTGCAAGGGATGGCAAAATGAGTCATAGAAGTACTAATTTAACTGATTACCGTAGCAGCCCTCAACCGGACAACTGGTTAAATAAGTAACTTAACTGGTTCAAACAACTCTTTAATGGTTTGCAAGACATTTTTCTTCAGACTTTATTGCTTTACACAGGCTTTCAAACTACTTGATGACCCCAAGCGATGACGAGGTGCCCTCAGTCTAGTCTGCCTCTATGTCGTCACTCTTCAATTACTGCATCGAAAAACTTTCATTCACCAAAACATTTCATTCAACATTCAAAACAGTCATTCATCTGGCTGCATTTTGATTTGTTGACTAAACATCTCATACAGCTCGATATTGGTTCGTAATTGGTAGACTTGTCCAGTGGGAACAGTTAAGAAGATTTTAAGATTTCTCTACTATTCAACTCTTTCGCTAAAGATTTTTACTGGGGAAAGTTAAAATTTTACATTTTACGTTTTAGGCTTCTATGTGGTTATATTAGCAACATTACATAAACAATTTTTTAATTTTTATACTCGGAGCCTGTTTTTTAGAGTGTTTTTCTATGAGAGCTACCACTTCGTTGTGGTTGTAATAATTACTTAAACATACAACTTTTGAATATTTCTTCATTTACTTCAGCCAAAATTAAAAAAAATAAGTATCTAATTTGAAAGAAAACGTCAAAATAAAAAGTTATCTAACTTTTCTGCTTCTTCTTCCTTTACTATGTCAAGATATACCATTAAAAAACCGTATATACTTCTCTTCTTTAAACGTAAATATTCAGTTTATTAATTTCGTATTTTTCGTAAAACCTTAAACTTTTGTAAGGACTAACAAAAAAATGTATTCTTGAGTCTACTGAGAGTTCAGACGTCCACAAAGTAGCATGTTGCCATATGGCAACAAAATAGCGAAAGGGTTAATAGAGTTCATGTCTTTTCGTACTTTTTTAATTTCGTATTTTTCCTAAAACTTTAAACTATTCTAAGGACTAACAAACAAATTTACTCTTGAGACCACTGAGAGTTCAGACGTCCACAACGTAGCATGTTGCCATATGGCAACAAAAAAGCGAAAGCGTTAATAGAGTTCATGTCTTTTCGTACTTTTGTAATTTCGTATTTTTCCTAAAACTTTAAACTATTCTAAGGACTAACAAACAAATTTACTCTTGAGACCACTGAGGGTTCAGACGTCCACAAAGTAGCATGTTGCCATATGGGAACAAAATAGCGAAAGGAATAATAGAGGGCGAAAGGGTTAATAGAGTTCATGTCTTTTAGTACTTCATGCTTATATTAAATTCAATTCAAAAATCTGTATCCTTGGGCACCTAAGAGTTAAGCTCGTTGAATTTTCATAACTCGAATTTAATAATTAAGTTTTCCATAATTCGAATGTCACTCATAGACATGTCAGTGCTAAACCAACTTGTTCAAGCAAACACATTACAAATTCCATATTAAAGTAAAATTTTTCACTACGCAACATGACAGTTTGTTTTATTTTTGCAGTCAGCTTATGCCAGTAGTTAGTATAAATGTTGGAAAATACGCAGCATAAGCTGTTGGTTGAAATGTCTGAAAATAACAAAAACCACCACAACAACAACAACAAAAACAAGAACATGTTATAATGAAAGTAACAAAAAACATTTGCGTAAAGTATTTAATTAACACATCCGAAACAGAAGCTGCCGAAGTGCAGTTACGGTACATGGCAGCAGACAGGCGACCTTTAAAAAGACCAATACGCACACACATATGCATATTATGTATACATAAATATGTTTATAAATAGGTATGTAAATGCATTTGTGTATCTTTCTTTCAGCAGACAAAGCAAACACACTTCAATTTATCACCGACAAACAGACGCCAGACGGCAACGAACGAAACTGCAATTTTACTTACTCTATGTGTAGCCTGCTTTTAGGGGCCAGCAATGCTGCAAGATTCTGGGCGTGTGTTGCTTGTGGCAAAAGCAAGTGAGGCGCGTTGTGAGGGTGAAAAAGTGTCAGTTTGAAGTGAAAATGAAAATAAACATGCGGCAAAGAGCAGCACAGCGGGGCAACTTAACCTCAAGGCAAATGTGGCATACAGCAGCTGCTGCCCAAAACACACTCGCAGCGACACACACGCACACACGTAAATGAACAAACAATTACTGCCTCTCATATGGATACAAGTAGAATTGTGAATGTGTGTGTGTGTGTGTGTGTGTGCGGGCATTGGTGTTGGTTGCAATATGTTTGCACAACAATAGCAACAAATAGGAAAACCAAAACAAACCAAAGCAAAGAGAAACTAAGACCAAACGAATTGAAGCGCAACAAAAACACCAAAGCAACAAATCCAAAAATTAACAGAAAATTCATTTGTGCTGCCTGGCGTCTTGCAGCTCATGGTGCAACAACAATACTATAGCATCAACAACAATAACAACAATCAGGCAAGTCAATAAGTGCAGTAGGTGTTGCTGCTGTTGGAGTAGAAGTCTGCGTTGGTGTTTGTTGTTGTGCTGGCTGCTGCTTTAAGGTTTTGGCTAAATGAAAAGTCAACAATTCCATATGTTGACACACACACACACAGATATGCGCTCTTATATGTAACTCCACATATGTAGTTATGTAAATATATATGAGTATATATATGCGTTAACACATAGTCAGTCATTGACATTTGTCGGGTGTAGAGTTAAGGCTTTTGCCATCGTTGCTGCGCGTGTCAGATGGTTGGTGAGGAAGTGGAGAGGAGGTAGAAGGGACTTGTTTACGTTTAGGATGTTTTGACTGTGTCACCAGCGATTCAATGTAATTGCGCTATAAATAAAAAGGGAAAATTGTCAAGAAGAGGAAGAGATGAGAAGAAAGATCGTGGGAAAGAGAAGAGAAAGGAAAGGGAGGGCAAGAAAAGAAAATAAAATAAAATAAAATAAAAAAGTAAAATAAAATAAAATAAAATAAAATAAAATAAAATAAAATAAAATAAAATAAAATAAAATAAAATAAAATAAAATAAAAGAAAAGAAAATAATATGAAATCAAATAAAATAATATAAATGAAATTAAATAAAATTAAATAAAATTAAATGAAATAAAATAAAATTAAATAAAGTTAAATAAAATAAAATAAAATAAAATAAAATAATAAAATGGAATAAAAAAAAGTAAAATAAAATAAAATAAAATAAAATAAAATAAAATAAAATAAAATAAAATAAAATAAAATAAAATAAAATAAAATAAAATAAAATAAAATAAAGGGAAAGGGTGAATACAAAAATTAATTGTTTTTATTGAACGTGAATATTTCAAAATGCAAAAATGAACACAAAAATTAATTGGTTTTAATTGAACACGAATATTTCTTGCTGCACGCTGTTTCTCTGTCTCTTTTGTCGGAAGTGCCCATAAAGATGGCGCTGCTCTCATCGGGACGCTGAAGTACTTTTTATGCAGCGCTGGGTTGGGTTGTATACATCGCAGCGTTGCATTGGGTTGTAGACATCCCGGCCCCTCTTGAAAGAATCCGCTTTCAATCATCGACGAACAGGGGGCAAAGCTTACTGATTGGTCGCTTAATTGTTCCCTTAGCTGTGCGCACCGAGACCACCCGGACAAGCCCGTCAGAACCTGGATGAATTTCAATCACTCTGCCGATTGACCACTGGGATGGGGCGAGGTTATCGTCCTTAATTACGACAACGTCATTGAGGTCAAGATTTTTCAGCTTTTGAGCCCATTTTGGCCTCTGTTGCAATTGTATTATGTATTCGACGGACCATTTGCGCCAAAACTGTTGGACTAAACGCTGAATATATTGCCACCGACTCAGAGTGTTTTCCTTGGCATTGATAAGATTTTCATCTGGAATGGTAGCGGCAGAGCGCAGAATTAAAAAATGTGAGGGAGTGAGCGGATCGGTATCGCCTTCAAATTTGGCACACAATGGTCTTGAATTAAGGCAGCTCTCTATTTGGCAAAGTGTTGTATAAAGTTCTTCGTACGTTACCGACGCGTCAGCTAGTACACGCCTTAAGTGCCGTTTTACAGCTTTCACCCCGGCTTCCCAGATTCCACCAAAGTGGGGTCCAGCAGGAGGTGAAAAATGCCACTTTATTTGTTGCTCAACCATTTCTCTGGTAATTGCCTCTCGTGTGGAATCTGTACCAAGGAATTGATACAAATCTCGTAAGTGCTGCTGTGCCCCAACGAAATTGGTTCCGTTATCGGAGTACATGTGGATTGGCCTCCCACGTCTGGCAATAAAACGACGAAAACAGGCGATAAATGCGGCTGTTGATAATTCAGTTACCAATTCGATGTGAACAGCCTTTGTGACGAAGCATACAAAGAGAGCAATCCAGCATTTGTATAGCTTGGAACCACGTCCTTTCCAAGACCGTATTTGTATTGGACCTGCGAAATCAACGCCTGAGTTGATAAATGCCGATCCAGGTTCGAGGCGATGTGGTGGAATGTTTCCCATCCGCTGCTGATGCGGCACACCACGCAGTCTCATACAAGTTGTGCACATATAGATGCACTTCTTGATGAGATATGTAGCACCTGGAATCCAGTACCGCAATCCCAGCAAATAATGCAGCTGTCTGTTGCCGGCGTGAAGGTATTTAAGATGGTATGAACTAGCGATTAGCTTTGTTAAAACATGGTCCTTGTGAAGGATTATTGGATGTTTTTGATCATAATTGATACTTGCGTGAGTGACCCTGCCACCGACTCGAAGAAGGCCGTCATCCCCGATGAATGGTGTAAGAGCGATCAGTTTGTTGGATGCTGGTAACTGCTTGCCCGAGGATAAAGCTTTAATTTCTGATGAGTAGACTGCCAGTTGCGCCTTCCTTATTAGCACAGTATGTGCCGCGTGCAGTTCACTTGTGCTTAGGAACGAATCGGGTTGCTTAAGGGTTGCCCTTTTAATTTTGCAATTTTGAGCAAATCGAAGGATAAGTGCTGTAATTCTGAGAAGTCTAGAATAGTCCGAGTACCGATCTATGATGTCTACATCAGCAACAGTTGCGTTGTGTGAAAGAATTACGTTCCGCTCTTCAAGTTCGACGCCATTAGGAATCGGTGAATGTCGCTCACACTGCAGGGTAGGTTGCCGCAGCTCATCGGGACCGCTCCACCATAATGCATTATTGAGCAGCTCCGAGGGTACGACGCCTCGAGTTGCCATGTCAGCAGGATTGTGCTGAGACGGAATGTGTCGCCATTGCTCAGCAGGTACGACTTCAATGATTTGAGCTGTTCTGTTGGCAATGAAGGTTTTCCAGCGGCGTGGATGGTCAGAAATCCATGCCAGCACCACAGACGAATCAGTCCATCCAAATAGTTGTACGTGTGGCAAGTCCAGAGCAGCGCGGACTTTAGTTATTAACCTTGCCATTAGGTGCGCAGCGCATAGTTCAAGACGTGGTAATGTTATTTGCTTCACAGGCGCAACACGAGTTTTCGCTGCAATCAGATTTGTAAATATCTCGCCATTTTCACTCTGTACGCGAAGATAAATTGCTGCAGCGTATGCTAATTCCGAAGAATCCGCAAAACCGTGGAGCTCGATGCTAACCTCATTTGAGTAGTTGAACCACCTTGGAATGCGAAGGTTTGTTATGTCGTTTATATTAATCAGATATTTAGTCCATTGGTTGTACAGATCTTCAGGCAGCTCGTCGTCCCATCCAATACCTCGCAGCCACAATTTCTGCATTAAAATCTTCATGCTGATCACTATTGGAGAGAGCCACCCGATGGGGTCAAAGATTCTGGCAATATCGGATAGCACGTCTCGCTTTGTTATTGTTCGCTTTTTGTTTACTGCAAGAGTAACGTTGTATTTGAAGCTGTCACTTGACGTGTCCCACAAGAGACCTAATGTCTTGACTGTTTGCGTTGTGTCTATAATTGCGTCAATAGCAATCTCGCGATCTTCGTGGTTAATGCTGTCCATAAATGAGTTCGAGTTAGACGCCCACTTACGTAGATGAAATCCAGCCTTGGATAAGATTGCGCAAATTTCGTTTTTTAGTTGAATAGAGTCGCTTTCATTATCTGCGCAACCCATGAAATCGTCGACATAAAAATTTTGTAGGATGGCTGCCGCTGCCGAAGGATATTCATTGCGGTTATCATGAGCTACTTGCTGCAGCGTCCTAATCGCTAAAAACGGTGCCGATGCCGTTCCATACGTTAAGGTGCAGAGATCGTATTCCTTTATTTGGCCACCAGCTTCTCTCCATAAAATTCGCTGCAGTGATCGATCTGTAGGATGCACCAATACTTGCCGGTACATTTTCTCGATGTCACCAGTAAATCCCACTCTATACTTGCGAAACCCAAGTACAATATCAAAAAGATCCCTTTGGAGTGTAGGCCCTATAAGCAATTGGTCATTAAGCGATCTCCCATTGGATGTCTTGCACGACGCATCGAACACGACTCGTAACTTGGTAGTCGTACTTGTGGTTTTTAATACAGCATGATGTGGCAGAAAATACACGTTACTGCTCTCGACGTTGACACTCGGTTCCATGTGGCCCAGGTCTGAATATTCTCGCATGAATTTCGTATATTTATCACGAAGTAGAATATCATTGCTGAAACGGCGTTCCATTGCTGAAAGTCTTTTTGCCGCAGCCACACGAGATTCGCTCAGATCTAATTTGCCATCTTTTAGTGGCATTCGTACAATGTATCGACCACTGTCGTCCCGCCGTACGTGCTGTGCGAAATGCTCTTCAGCCTTTTTCTCATCGGGAGTAAGATATTGTGTTGGTTGTTGAAGCTCTTCGATCTCCCAAAACTGCTGAAGCTGCTTTCCTACTTCTACGCACGTGTGCGCGATCGTGAGATGATCGTTACCTGAAGACGTTGTCTTACCCATGATAACCCAACCAAAAGTTGTGTGTAGAGCGGAGGGCGATCCACTTGGATGCGTTAATTTTCCAGGCAGAACGCAGTCGACGAATACGTCGGCACCCAATATTATATCGATTTTACCAGGCTGACCAAAGTTAGGGTCCGCAAATTCGATGTGTTCAAAAAATTCCACACTTTTAGCAGGCAATTCCCATGACGGTAAATTTTGTGTGAGCTCATGCAAACACAGGGCTTCTGTATTAGTGGTGAATTCACCTGCTACTGACGCTATGTGAAGCTCAACTTTACCCCTAGTGCAAGTTCCATTAGCCGAGTTGACTCCATACAAAATCGTTTTATCGAACATGCGCTTGAGACGCAAACGTTGCACGCACGCTTCAGAGATTAACGAGCTTTGTGACCCTGAGTCAAGTAGCGCACGACATGGTTGAAATACATTGTATCTGTTTTGTACCAGCACTACGGCGGTTGGCAGCAGTCGTAGCTGCTTTTGTGACGGCTTCGTATTGTTCATGGTTGCATACGTTCCTTGATTGTCGGCTGCTTGTAGCTCATCTCCTTGCTTCTGTTCAACTTCAAATGTCGGCAGATGCAGCAACGTATTGTGTTTTGCACCACATTTCCTACACGATGACGATTTGCAGTCGGCGACCCTGTGATTCGGCTGCAAGCAATTAAAGCATATGTTATTACGCTGTACATGCTTATGCCTATCCGCTACGTTCATCTCTTTAAATTGCGGGCAAAAATACAAGGAGTGATCCTTTGCACACAGAGAGCACGCTTGCACTACCGCAGCAAGGGTGCGCGTTTGAATTCTCTTGTTGTTGGGACACTGCGTTGCGGCATGACCTGAGCTTTTCTGAGCATTTCCTAACGCATAAACTCGTCTCTCTAAGAAGTCTAGAAGCTCTTGAAATGTGGCTGCCTTGCTTACGGTTTTTTCTCTATACCATAAGGAATGCGTATCGGAGTCAAGCTTCTTTTCCAACATAAATATTAAAATTGAATCCCAATGCTGCACGGGCTCATCGAGCACTTTTAGAGCGTTGACACTCTCATTTATGGAGTTGTAAAAACGTTTCGCGTCAGCCACGGACGATACTCTCAACGGCGGTTGCTCAAAGAGAAGCTCAAAATAAGCTTTTTTCACTATGTCCGACCTATCATACTTTCTCTTTAACAACTGCCAAGCAACTTCGTAATTGGCATTGGTCGGCTTCAGATGTTTTGTCAGTGAAAGTGCTTCGCCCTTCATTTTGGTTTGCAGATACTCAAGCTTTTCGACTTCGGAAATGTTGCTTCGATTATGGATTAATGTCTCGAACAAGTCGCGAAACCGTATCCACTCTGTGGCTGTCCCGTCAAAATCTGGCACCTGTATTTGTGGGAGCCGTAGCTCGTGCTGAATGTTTGATTCATTTGCGTTAGTTGGAGAGCTTGCAGGGAAGGTGTGATTTGAAATGCGTTCAATAAGCGCACCCATTGTGCCTTGGTGCTCCATTAAGGCTCGCATTGCTGTCGACCATTCCCCGGGAACCTGAGAATTGTCTACTACCGTTTCATCTTCTACTAAACGCGCATGGATTGCTTTAATAGCAAAATATTTTTCTTCTATTACGTTCCGATATGCTTCGTCTTGTTCCTGTTGATCAGGAACCAGACCTTCGATCTCCTCTTGCACCTGCTCGAACTGGTTGAACAGTTGTTCTGCCCTGTGTACTCGGACTTGTATATCGTCCGAGGTTGCGCTAGGCTCAGCACAAACATTATAAATACGTGTCAGACTGCTCTTGATTGTCTGTCTCTGCTGTTTTAGCTTTTCCATTTTGCTTTGTTTTGACAGATCTGGTTGCTGCGTTGCCAACTACTAAATCAGTGAATTTCGGAGGTGCTCGGAAACTGAAACAATGAACTTATTGTAAAGTTGCATTGACGTTGCCACTAGATGGCGTTGCAAGCATTAGTTGTCCTGTTGTGAATCCAGCGTTCTATTGAGGTTAGGTGCTCCGGTGAGCATTGAACATGCGATTGCGCGCGAGGCTGTGCCGGCTGCTATGCGTTGTCGTCGGTTATGTGGAAACGTGACCCTGTGGGACCATTGAGGTTAGGTGCTCCGATGAGCGTTGAATATGCGGTTGAGCACCACGCTTTGCCCAAGATGCTACGATTAAGCGATTCAAGATGCGATTGAGCGCGAGGCTGTGCCGGCTGCTATACGTTGTCGTCGATTATGTGGAAACGTGACCCTGTGGGACCATTGAGGTTAGGTGCTCCGGTGAGCGTTGAACATGCGATTGAGCACCACGCTTTGCCCAAAATGCTACGATTAAGCGATTCAAGATGCGATTGAGCGCGAGGCTGTGCCGGCTGCTATACGTTGTCGTCGATTATGTGGAAACGTGACCCTGTGGGACCATTGAGGTTAGGTGCTCCGGTGAGCGTTGAACATGCGATTGAGCGCGAGACTGTGCCGGCTGCTATGCGTTGTCGTCGATTATGTGGAAACGTGACCCTGTGGGACCATTGAGGTTAGGTGCTCCGATGAGCGTTGAATATGCGGTTGAGCACCACGCTTTGCCCAAGATGCTGCGATTCAGCGATTCAAGATGCGATTGAGCGCGAGACTGTGCCGGCTGCTATGCGTTGTCGTCGATTATGTGGAAACGTGATGTCAAGCAAAACCCAATTGTTTTGCGTTGATCCGGCTCGAAGGACCAAAAAATGAATACAAAAATTAATTGTTTTTATTGAACGTGAATATTTCAAAATGCAAAAATGAACACAAAAATTAATTGGTTTTAATTGAACACGAATATTTCTTGCTGCACGCTGTTTCTCTGTCTCTTTTGTCGGAAGTGCCCATAAAGATGGCGCTGCTCTCATCGGGACGCTGAAGTACTTTTTATGCAGCGCTGGGTTGGGTTGTATACATCGCAGCGTTGCATTGGGTTGTAGACAAAGGGAAAGGAAAGAAAAGCAAAGGAAAGAAAAGGAAGGGAAAGGCAAGGAAAAACATTAAAGGGCAAAGAAAGCAAGGAAAGGCAAGAAGAGACAAGGAAAGGTTATGAAAGAAAAGGTAAGGAAAGGCAAGGAAAGGAAAGGCAAGGTAAGGTAAGTTAAGAAAAGTCAAGAAAGGGCAATGAAAGGAACGGCAAGGAAAGTAAGAAAAGGCAAGAAAAGACCAGGAATAGTAACGAAAGGTAAGGAAAGGAAAAGAGAGGATGGGTAAGAAAAGCCAAGGAAAGGAAAGGCGGTGAGATGAGAAGAAGGGAAGGAAGAACCATTAACATCGTGAAACTTAAAGAAGCATTGTTTCCTATGAAAGGCGTTAAGTTATTTCTAGAGAAAAACCAACTTTGAATATCATAAAATCAAATGGTAGAAATGGCAAAAATTTAATATGAAAAGCAAACGTTTTAACGCTTTCCAAAATTCATTGAATAAATTACTAAATTCACATTCAATTTTTTAAGATTTTTCCCTTTGTAGAAAAATCTCGGCATGGCATTTTCACGCACCCACTCACATTGCCACTTACACAGTCGCACAGGCAGACGCACAAAGAAAAAAAAACAAACAAGCAAACTCTTACGGGTGCGCGCTCACACATGCAGCTAACGATCGTTGTGTCTTAATTACACATGTCAGTTGCCATAATCACCATTTATGCCATTGTTTTTATTTATTTTTATGGCAAAGCGCGTTCCTTTTCGCAGCGGCTGTCGCAATGCCTGGGCTCTCTGTCTGCAACGTGGCCGCTGTCGCCATTGTTGTTGCGCTCCTAATGTTTGCACAAAAACAATAGATGCCTTTTGTGCTTTTTTTAGACAAACATGCGCGCATTCACACATAGATACATGCACACACTAACGCATAGCCCAGTTATAGACAAAGTAAGGCGTCCTCGCTCACATACATGCACACACACACACACACACACACACACACACACACACACAAATACTCCACATATGCTGCCGACAGCAACACGTCAGCGGCATAGCGTCGAGCAGTGAGCAAAACATTTGACGCCTTTCGGCTGCAATCAACTGGCAACAATAACAACAAAGCCAACAAGAAAAATACCCAAATGGCGGCCTTTGGCAATGTTTACGTTAAAATGCTATAAAAGTGGTTAAAGCAGAAAAATGGCAGCGCGCAACCGGAACGTACACGTACACATGCAATATTTGTTTGCCTTGGTTGTTGTTGCTGTTGGCGCTGTTGTATGAGTATGAGTGTTTGTATGTTTGCCTAATGTGTTATAATGATATGGCATGCGGCCTGCTCGTAATGGCAGCTAATTGGCAATACTTGATGCGTTGCAGCGGCACTTGAATGCTGGCCCATAAACGCCAAAGTGTCAATAATGGCAACGACGACGACAATAACGCAGAGCAGGCGTGAAAGAGCACCAGTTACGGCAAGCAAAAGTTGCCAATTTGCGCTCAAGAAGCGTCGAGGCGTAAAGGCATGTGGCATGAAAATAAAAAAATAAAATAAAATAAAATAAAATAAAATAAAATAAAATAAAATAAAATAAAATAAAATAAATAAAATAAAATAAACTTAAATCAAATAAAATAATATAAAAATAAAATAAAATAAAATAAAATAAAATAAAATAAAATAAAATCAACTAAAATAAAATAAAATAAGTAATAAATAAAATAAAATAAAATAAAATAAATTAAAATAAAAAAAATAAAATAAAATAAAATAAAATAAAATAAATAAAATAAAATAAACTTAAATCAAATAAAATAATATAAAAATAAAATAAAATAAAATAAAATAAAATAAAATAAAATAAAATCAACTAAAATAAAATAAAATAAGTAATAATAAAATAATATTGATGTAAATTAAAAATAAATTAAAACAAAAATTAAAAAATTTAAATTAAAGTAAATCAAAGTGAACTCAGACGCCTGTGGCACCGTTTAGGCTTCATAATTTAAATTTAGTAGCTCCTGTGTATGAAGGCGCTGCAAAAATTTCGTACGATTAGCTATTTCGGGCTTACATGTCGTGTACGTGGCAAATTTTGCTGCTTGAAAGGTAAAAGAAAAAAAAAAAAAAAAAAAAAAAATGCTCGTGAGTTGCATTTCATTTTATCAACGGAAGCTCGCTTCATCAAAAAGGTAAACTTTGTATTTCAATGCACGTTGTCGGCCCTGTCCCGGGCAACGCTCAAACACATAGAAAGTCACCCGAAAACTCGCGTTAAAAAAGTTGAAGAGATCAAAGTCAAAGCATTACATGCTCAGATTTTAAACTCAGCCACTTCAAACTCTTCAACGCTGTGTACTCAGTCTTGAAAGCCTCAAATTTTCGCCACGAAAATTCAACCGAAACTTTTAGCTCAACGGTTAGACATATTTAAGCATTTCTTAGGCTGTTAGTCTTTGATGTTTTTAAAAAAATTAACTTAAAAAATAAAATTTCTAGCTACAAAAATTTTCAAACAGAAGCCTTGTTAAGGGAAAGAATCCAGTAACAGTTGGGCGCCTGTTAAAGGAAAAAAAGCGAGACAAAAATAAAAATAGCGTAAAGTGAAAAATGCACAGAAGCAGTAAAGAGGCAACATTCGGAAAAAAACAGCAACTCTAACTTGGTCAGAAATAATTTAACTCAAATTGAGTGCAAACGTGTGCCGACTGTTAAACATGATTTGCTGGTCTGCCTTAAAGCAGCCACAGCGTTAGAAGCAACAACAACAGCAGCACAACACAGACGGCATGCAAGGATCAAGAGTTGGTCCTGAAATAAAACTAAAAATAAATACCCAACATACTTGTATATGCGAACTTGTAGCAGCAAAACGAAATGTGGCCAACAAAAAAACAAAATGTAAATAAATTGCAAAAAGCAAAAACAAAATATTACGAAGAAAATCGCGCAAGCTACAAATAGGCAAAGCACCTGAATGAAGAATGTTTGCAAAAAATGGAATTTTGCAGTCAGCAATGAAACGCTGAAGGTGCATTTTTTGCCTTCAACTGATGGATGTTCGATTTGTTCGTTGTTGCACTGTTTGCAACGAACTTTTTTCTATATTTTCTTACTAGCTCTCACTGCAACATCGAAACTGTTTGATGCCTCAGTGCTCGTCTGGCTATGGCTGCATGACTATCGGCGTTTTTCCAGTTACGACACGTTGCAGTCTCATTGGAAAATGTGTGTTTTCCATGCACTTTTCTTCTGGTTTGCAAAAATTGTTCCTGTTCAGCGATTTTGCCAGCTGTTGCGCGCATCAACGTTAAACTTTGCCGCATGCATTTGAAGTTCATTGGAACAGCAGTCAGTGCAACAACAACAACAACACCAACACGTACTGTAGCCAACAACAAAATTTTACGAGCGTCAAATCTAACCCAAGTTGGGCAAAAGTGAACGTGAGCAAAACATTTTCCACTTGCAGCTTTTCTACGCTCAGTGCAGACTTTCATTCATTTTTGTCTAGTTTGCTTTCAGCTGTTGTTGTTGTTATTGTTGTTTGCGTGTCGAAAACCAAGCTAATATTTTATCCTTGCAAGGTCCTGCGAGAGTGGTTGCTGTGTTGTATGGCCGTTTCGCTGCAGCCTTGGCATCAGCCGACACTGACGCCGCTTCGACTAAAGTGGAAAGTGAAAGATTTAAATAGTTTTGAGTTCTGTGAAATTTAAAAGCTTTTTTATGTTTTTCCAAAATGTTTTTCGTTTTAGGTTAAGTTTGATAAATTTTAACATTTCTCGAGTTAAATACAAAACTTTAAGGACTGAAAAAATTGCGATCTATGGTCTGAAATTATGAGTAGCATAAGTTTGGTCCATCTCCTGAAAGCGAACATGGCAGCTTTTTCTGTCTCTATGCAGGAAGAATTGCAGGCTGTTGATTTTCCTAATGATGGGCCATTTTCTACGGGAAAATTTTATGGAAAAGGCAGACATGTCTGCCATGTGTTCTGTCTGTGCGGAAGATGATGAGACGGCGCCCCAATTTCGGCTCGAATCAGGTTTGTTTCATTTGCCACTGATTGTTGAAAAGCAGCAACCTTGGGCCATTTCGCCACAGGATCTATTCAGTGTTTTCGAGAGGTCGGTCAGCAAGTCGCAGTACAATAGAATCTGTCTGACTGAAGTAGAAATGGTGGCGATAACGCTCCACGCAACTGCGTCCCCCTAATCATAGGCAGCACAAAAACACTGAAGAGATATTTGTCGGCAGTAGCAGCATTGCATACTTTTAGGGAGAATGGTAATTTTTCGTAAATGATAGCATAGATGGTTCGAGGCGATGCTGAAATGTTCGAGAACTAGTTACGCTCTGTGCAAACAAGTATAAAAGATAGTCGGATATAAGGCAGTCAGTCAGTCAGTCTGTTTTGGTGAAGTGAAGTGAAAATTAAGTGATGTAAATAGAGTGAAGTAAAGTGATTTTGAAAATTGTTAAATAAACTGACTACAGTGGTGAACTGCGTTAAAGAATGGGTTTATTTTGGCTTAACCCTCTACTGCCCCAATTTTTTTTAAGTCGCAAAATTGTTCACCATGTAGTTTTAGAATCATATAAGAAGGGAAAATTTTTCAAATTAAAAAATTTGCTTCTGTGTGGGCGTGAAACCTATATAAATTTGCGTGCCTTAAGGCCGTACTGGGCACATAAGCTAAAAAATTTAACTGTGAACAGTTTCATGTTTTATTGATTGCACTACTCGATACGAAAAATGCTCCTAAAAATAAAAGTGTTTTCTAGACTAACTTTGGGCCGCTGAACACGAAACTGAAAATCCAAAAATTTTTTTTAAAAACCGTTTTCGAAAAATCTTCGAAAAAACAGTTTTTTCCTTATTATTTCAGTTATGAGCACATATCTCGTAAAGGAATCATCCGACTAACACAAGCTGTCCGACGGTCAGAAGATAATACCTTAGCCTTTCCAACAATATATAGATTGCCCAAATCAGATGAGATTTGGGGAAGGTACTCACGGTGAAAGTTGAATTTTTCGACCATTTTCAATATCATAAATTTTTGAATGATTTTTTTATGGATAAAATAAATTATCTGCTCTAGTTTTTAAATCTAAGATGAATTATATATTATTTGAGCAAATATGAAGCCTAACATCAATAGAATCGAAAGAAAAATGACAAAGTTATGAAGCAGTGAGTGACCACCAACTTTACATTTATTACACCGTGCGACAAAAAAAAAAAACATTTTTGCCGAGACCCATCCAAATGTTGATATAGACGTGAAACTAGAGGTGATTTATAATATCCTGGCGTAGTCAGTTTTTCATTTTCTGACCCAAAGTCCTTTTTAAAGGACTTTACAATTTTAAGGACATACATATTTCAAATATTTTTTTATGATGAAGATATTTTTACAATGAAGATATGGGTATAAAATGAAAGAGGAAAAATGTCTCCTTTTAACTAAATTTCCTATTTTGAACTTGGAATCTAACATAGCTAACACTTCATTAACGGTTTCTTCATCAGTTTCTTAATCAGTTTCTTCGAAAACATCGAAATCCAAGTTTTATAAAACTTCCTGTACTTCTTTGTCCCATAAAACCTACAATTTTTTTTTTTGAATGACGATTGATATCTATAAAACGGAAACCACATACAAGTGTACCTTAGTGACCAAATGCATTAAATCTTTTCGCTTTGGTGCCTGATGCTGCCTAAAGGCAGTCTGCTTTCCCAAGCCAAAAAAGTTACTGTAAATCCTTTTTTCACTATAAAACACTTGAAATCCATAAATTACATTACAAGGTACTCACTCATAATTTTCTTGTTTTAATCTTTTAACGAAAAGTATTTTTAATAATTTTTTCTTTTCTTTACTTTTCACGAAATAATTATTTCTACTAATTTCCACGAAGTTCAACTTTCAACTGATAATATTGGGAAAAATGTGATGCTTACAGCCGTGCAGCATTAAACAAATGACAACTTAAATTTCATTAAAAAAAATTAATTTTTATGTGGACTTTTCTAGGCTTATGTGGACCGTGCCTTAAGGCCGTATGGGGCAGTAGAGGGTTAATCCAACTAATTATTTTTTTTTATATTTTTAAATTTAGTTCAAACTTCCACAGGTCGAAGTAAATAATTAAGAATTTTAATTTTGAATTTAGTTCAAACCAAAATAAATTATAAAAAAAAAATTAATTTTTTTAAAATCCATTTTAAGTATACCACAGAAAGTCTATTGCTTCCTTCTACGATTTATGTGGCTTATTAATTTTTTTATATTTTTCTTATGCCGAACAATTTTAAGTATTTGTATATGTTATGTATAAACCCCAATAAGAGTTGGTTGTATTTGAGATGATATTAAACCACTTCAAACAATTTATTTCATGTTACGAAAATTAGTTCTACTGGCCAACGCAGGCGTAATTCGTATTCGTGGTCACTTTTTTCACAATTTTCCAAAATCACTTTACTCTTACTTCACTGATTCACTAATCACTTTACTTTTAATTAACTGTTCAACAGGGTCCGACCTAAACTAACCTAAATTCAACTTGATTTAATTAAATGCTCAATGGTGCTTTCAAAAGTCGGTAATTGCAAACAAAAACCAGAAAATTGTGAAGTTGGCAGAGATTTATTAATAACAAGAAATTACAATAGCACATTACCAACTTTTCTTTAGTTAGTTTTCGTCAATGTGGGCAACAGTGGTTAAAAAAAATCGTGACATATCCAACACAAAAACAAAAAAAATTTGTTCAGTGTGAGAATATTTTAGTCGGCAGCGGTGACGAAGTTGAATTATTTTGTCGCTGTCTTTGAAAGCTCTGCGATTCAAGGAAACGTTTTAATAAGTTTCTGTGTAAAATTGACTCCAAATTTTCCCTATTTCTAGCTCTGTGTATTCATATACTTATCTATACTTACAAGACATTTTACGATTTTGTCAAACTCAACTTGCTTTGCATATCTCACCACTTGCCACCAACCAACTTCGCTTGACCCAAATCCCTCAAATATCAATTAGAATCAGTCAAGTTAATGCATTCCAGAAGTGCTCGGCAACTCTGCCACCATGCACTCAAAGAATATCCGAAAAAGATAATGAATTTTCAATTAATTTAACAACAACAATTTTCGCCACACAGTACAAGAAAATTGAACTTTTGTGGTTGGGGTGGAGGGGGTGGCAAAAACTTCGTTTGCCTAATTTTTCATTTTATTTTTTCTTCATTTATTTTCATTTATTCTAAATTTAATTTTATATTTTTTTTAGAGATTTGAAAAATGATGTTAGCCCACACAAAAGCAGACCAGTAGCCGAGCTTTGCAAATGTGCTGCAAAATGCTTTCGAACGAAAACGGCTGCGGGTAAAAGCGAGTAGTTACTTAGATAAGCGTAAGCGCGCACTTAACTGTCTGGTCTGCACAGCAGCTGGCACGGGTGCACATGCAAATACGGCGGCACAACTTTGGTCGCTGTGCGTGTAGTGTACGAGATTTCGCCTCGCACCTGAGATGCCATCAATTTGCCATGGCGCCGCGCCGCCCCGCTGCCGAGGTCAAACTATTGCCGCCTTAACAGTGCAACTTGGAAACATGCGGCAAAAGTTTGTGCCGCAAAATCTGCCAATTTCCGAAGTAACCGGCAGAAGTGCGCAAAATGTCAGTAAATTGTAAATTGTATGCAGTGGCAGCTGGCAGCTGGCAGGTGGCACTTTGAAGTGCCGACCGTCAACGGCGACGAGCGACAACGACGCCAAGCAGCGAGTGTGAGCTATGCGGGAGCAGCAGACAATTTAAAATAAAACAGCCCGCAAGCTGTTGTTGGCCATGGACGAAGTGACGGGGGGCGGCAACTAATTTTGCGCCAGTCGCCGCAAAATTCAATCAATTAAATTGCCAGCTGGCAGCAAATGAGTTAAACGTTGCACGTTATATGTATGTATTGTGTGCAATATGTGTGCGTGTGTGTGAGTGAGTGTGTGTGCCAATGGGTCGTGGGCCTGTGTTGCATGTTGTGACGTTGACTGTAAACGAGAATAAATGGCTGCCAATTTATTTGAGAAGTTGTTAAAGTTGAACACAAAGTCGCTGGAACACCTGTCGTCTTCGAGTGTCAAAGGGGCGGGAAAGGGCAGCAACAATGTAGGTACTTTGTTAGTATTGGTGGGCGTGCCTTACGGCAATCATTTAAGCCCACACAGCTCTGTGCTCTGTGCAGTTGTCGTGAAAGACCAACCGGGATTGGTGGTGAATGTATTGGATGTGAATATAGAGTTCACTAAACACCGAAACTAGAAAACTTAAGGCGTTCCTTTGAGTACGTTAAGTGTATGAGAACATTATGCTTATTCGCCTATAAGTATACCACAGAAAGTGTAATTAACTTTAGTATATTATTAAGTATAATTTTCTTTCAATGATTATATAGTTTTTAAATTTTTTATATTTTTTTTATAACTAACAATTTAATTTGTTTTAGATCTCCAAAACTGAAAAAATTGTGACAATTTTGAAAATTTTCGAATTGATACATTTTGATAAATTTGATTTTTATAATGAAAAATTTGTACGTTTTTAATTTTCAATCAATGTTTTCGATTTTGTAATAATAGTAAAAATTATAAGGAAATTATGAAAACTAAATCAAAAGAAATATTTGCCTCTTTGATGAACTCCGATTTATTTATTCAAACTGGTGTACTATAAAAAACCCAGTCTTACTTGTACAAATACATACTAATAAATAAAAAAAATCTATAATCTACCATTATATATTTTTGTAATTTTTATAATTTTTTTTATGACGAAAATCTTTGTGTTTTTTGTTTTTCAAAGCAGAAGAAATTTTGCCGAAGCAGAATAAATCATTACCAGATTTGATTATCTGCCATTTCAAAATTTTTAATAATTTTGTTTTTATGATAATGAGAAATTGTTTTCATTTTAATTCTTTAAAGAAGAATAAACAAAATATTTTTATATTTTTAGAATATTTTATAATATTTTTTTGTGGCAAAAAAACCAGATTTAATTATCTGCCATTTCAAGATATTTCATAATTTTTTTTTTTATAATAATGAAAAATTGTTTTCGGTTTGGTTCTTTAAATTAGAATAAACAAAATATTTATAATTATATTTTTTTAAATATTTTATAATTTTTTATTATGGCCAAAAAACTGTGTTTGATTTAGATCGTCAACCAGGAAAAAATGTGGGCATTTCTAGATTCTTACTTACTCCCCATACTGGCCATAACAAACTGTTACCATTTTGCGGCCATAAAAATTTTTTATAGGCGTACGATTGTTTCCTTTTGATCACACCAACTGTCGGAGATCGGAGGTCGATGACTGAAGACACGATCGTTCTCTTCGTTTTTCGCTTAAGTTTCATTGTCCATACGGCCACTTTAGGCTTTATAAATTATTTCTTCAACACAATCTTAACCCATTTTCAGTCCATCCAATGCTGATTTTAAAAAAAATTTGAAAAATACGTTTCAATTTACTTCTGATTTTTTTAAATTTTTGTTACCATTTGCGTGAATCCTAAAAACAATAAAAATATAATTTTGAATTTTTTAGGTTACGTTTGTCGTACAGTCACCAATTCTTTTCTGTATATTTCTCATATAATGCTTTCAAATATATATAAAACAAATTAAATAATTTTTTTAATTGTTTTTTTAGGTTATGTTTGCCGTACAATCAATAATTCTTTTCTATATATATTTCTGATGTAGTGCTTTATACATATATTTCTGATATATTTTTTTCAACTTGCGTGATAACTACATAAAATTATATGAAATTAAAATTTTTTTGTTATGTTATGTGTGCGATACAAATATGAAAAAATATATGTTGTTAAACATTATATGAGAAATATAAAAAATATTAAAATAATATATAAAATATATAAAAAAAATTCAATGATTGTACCAAAATTCGAACTTGATAAACATTTTTTTTGTTAAATACCTACAAAAAATTAAATGAAATTAAAAATTTTGTTTAGGTTATATGTGGAAAAAATATATGTTGTTAAACATTATATGAGAAATATAAAAAAAAAAATAGAAAAAAATATAAAAATAATATATAAAAGATATAAAACAAACTAACTTGATAAAATAATTTTTTTGTTGAATTAACCCATTAAAACCTGACCCCAGAAGGGCTTGTGCGATTTCCGTAAAATTTTACACAATCTTACTAATTGACCTAATGAAGAAAAAAAATCAAGCAAAAAATTCATACCATGTTTTTTTTTTGTCATGTTTTTCGCAAACATTACACAAATAAACAAAATTCAACATTTGCGGAAAATAAAATGTGCCAATAAAATATCAGCTGCTTGGATTTTGACATTTTCACGCGTTGCGTTGTATGAAAATTGGCGGTGTTTAGGCCCAACATTACTTTCGCGCAACACAAAACTTAACACTAGAATGCCCAAGGGAGTCATTTTGACTACTTTGAGGTCTTTTATTGTAAATAACTTTTGCTGCATCGCTTTCTAAAAAAATATCTTACGTGACTTTTATTAGTTTTTAAAGCTAAATGGAATAAATAAATTAAAAATATTGTAAAAAAATTGTTTACCCCAATTTTGCAAAATTTACCTTAAATGCCCAAAGGCAGTCATTTTGACTACCTATATACAATTTTCAGCAAATCTTACTGATAAAAAGACAAATATGCATCTTCAATTGCGAAATATGAAAATTTCAAATAATTGCAAATATTAAAAAAAAAATATTATAGTAGGCTGTGACAATTCCCAAGTTTTTCAATCGAAAATTCACACACAAAATTCATTCACAAATTCCAAATTCCAAGTTTCATTCCATTTTATCCCATTGATGTGTAAAGTACGCCATTATATTTTAGTGAATTTTCTGTGTAAACCATAAAAAATAAAAATGGAGTACTTCTTTTAATTTAATATAATGTGCATTTATTCATATTTGCTACTTGAAAACCAATAAAATAAAAAAAAAGTCAGTAAACAATATGGTAGTCAAAATGACTACCTACGGGCATTTTAGGTAGGTCAGATTTTCGGGCATTCTAGTGTTAAAGCATATTTTTTGTTTAAAAAATCAAAAACAAAATTTTCAAAACTTATTTTTAAATAGTTTAGCATTGCAAAATGCAGCCCACTAAGGGATTTTGATAGGTTTGAAGAATAAGTATTTTTGATTGAATTTCAAAAATTCCCCAAAAAAAACCTTTGACTTTGGATCGAAAAAAACGTATGAATATTTAAATAATTTTGAAATTTGAGTATGGCAGAATCGAAAACGATCAATTCTAATCCAATTCTACCCATTTTCAAGTTTTATGTCTTTATGAATTACTTAATATAGCGAAATTCCCAAACGTTGCGCAAACGCAACGCTCAGGGCTTAATGGGTTAAAAACAGAAACATTGAAATTGTATTTTGATAAAAATTTGTTTTTGTTAAATTAAAAAAAAATTAAAAATTATTATTATTAAAATTAAGGCGTCTAAGTGATATCTATAATCTGTCATAATCTCATCTAAATCGGATGACTACATAGAAAGTAATTAACTTTTGTTTTTATTGATTATATCAATTCTGGCAGATCGGGGATTAACTATTATGGACTAAAAATCTGGGAAATGATTTCCCATATTAATACTAGTATTAAAAAATATAAAAGACAATAAAATATACCAGGTGTGTGAACATGCCCTCTCCCACAGTAATAGATCAGCACCACTGTTGTCGACTGTTGTCGTCGATCGAAAAACTATTTATTCTTCAGTACCAGACAAAGCAAGTGCGATACTGCTGCGAGCACTGTTTTGCCGCTGTCCTGGCTTTAAAAATAGCTACCAAGACGATATCTGTAAAATTATAGTGTAAAAAATTAAAACAACACAGCTTCCAACTTTCTACGTATCGCCAAATTGTTTACACAAACCATGTGGGATTGCCGAACATGCAATATGTAAGTTGGAGTATTGCTAAGTGATTCATTAACAACAACAATTTGTTGCTTATTTACTAAAATTTAATGATTAACTTTTACTTACTAATTTTAGTTGTTTTCTTGTCATCACTTACACTAATTTCTAAGTACTTAAATTTGCAAACAATTGTATCTCTATTTGTTTTCTTTGAATTTAGTTTAATTTTTTTGCATTTCTTAAGTCGACGGGAGAGCCGCAATGTACTCCATCACTTCAACAACAACAACATACTAAGTACTCATGTAGCTAAGAAATCAGCTGACATATAGTATTCAATGAATGAACTGTAATTTTCCGTCAAGTTAGTTCGAAGTGAGATCAGTGCGATTAGTGGAGCAAGGTGCGCTCTCAGCTTGTCTTCGCTACTGTTGTTGATGTGATTTCATGGTCAACTTGCTGATGTCTGCGAGAAGCCAACACGCTACGCCAGTCGGTATGGTCGAGTTGGTTCGTGGGTGGTTTTTTTCGTTTGATTGTCTGTCATGTTGTATTGCCTGTTAATGGGGAAATTTGGTTCATTTGGACTTGAGCCTTTGAGCCGTTTTTAAGTAATTAGCGAAGGCAACTTCAAAGATATGTTTTGCTGTTGTGTGAAAAAAAAAAATTTTAAATACAAAAATTCTCCTTTCTTTCCCATTTTGGGTCTTGCTTTAGACACATTTTGGCACAAAAAATTCTACTTGAGTGGCATCCATGGCTTTTACACCTTTTGATTCTCTCTCTCTTTTTCTCGCTCTCAATATACTTTTCACAACTACGACACTGAGACATTATCAATATTTGCTGCGTGTATGTCCAGCAAAAGTGTGAGTCCGCTTTGTTTGTTATCAATAAGCATTCAATAAAAAACTTAAACAAATAAATATTTTTCTGCTTTGCCAATTTCTTCAAAATCATTTCATGAAATTATATTAAAAAATCATTTAACTATCTCAATCAATTCGTTTAGTTTATTATAGAAATAATATTTTGCTCCAAAAAAGGGGAAATCTTTTCTTTTGCTCCGCGCTCTTAACAAAAAAATAAAAGCTTTTAGTAATAAGTTTGCAATCTGTCGTAATGATTGTTCAACAAAAATGTACTATATTTATAACTTTTCACCGCTTCATGGCACTTTAGGTACATTTAGTATGTACGACAGCCGCGTATTATCTGCACAACAAGACTGATCTGCTGTGTGTGCCCTTGCAGGTCACTTTTTCAACTTAAGTGAACGATCGTTTAAATTCAGCTGGGATCGATGAAAAGCAGCGCTGCCAGAAACTTTTAAAAAATCATTTGCAGTTTTGCCAATATTAAAACAATTAACATCTCATGAGCGGAAATTGTCGCTCATATTTTACAATTTAAATTCGAACAATAAAAAATACAAAAAATATGTACTTAACAAATAACATAATCCAGTTTACAAGTACTATAGATAAATGAGTAAAAATTATGCCTTGGAATATTAAGTTATTTTGAGTAATTCTAAACGACTTAATGAAGGCAATGTTTTTAAAAAGATCCTTAAAAAATCCATAAAAATTAGAAATAAATCCATCAGTCTGGCAATGCTGCTTGGGAGCACAATGCTCAAGAGAGTAAATACACATACAATTCTTATTTAGGCATTTTTGCAAAACGCAAATCGCATTGTGCCATAACAATTCTGAGATTTATAATTTTGGTATATATGTATATAGCTTTTTATATATTTTTCAAAATAGTTTTTTTATGATATGTATACATTTCTTTATATTTCTCATTTGTATTTTTACTTTTTTAAATTTATTTTGTGTAAAATTTTTTAATACATTTTGCGATTTTTAAATTTTGTGTACTTTTTATATATATAATTTTTGATTTGTAATCTTTTTAAATTTTTTATAAATTTTTAATAAATATATTTTAATACACATATTTTTGAAATTTTGTATAATTTGCATATTAATTTTTTGATATTGTTTTCTACTTTACATTGAGTGATTTAAATATCTAAATGTTTATACCTTTTTTATATTTTTTGTATTAATTTTTTTAACAAATTATTATTAAAATTTTTTTTATTTGTAATCTTTTTACATTTTTTATAAATTTTTATAAATATATTATGATACACATATTTTTGAAATTTTTTATAATTGCATATTAATTTTTTTATATTGTTTTCTTCTTTACATTGAGTGATTTAAATATTTATACCTTTTTTATATTTTTTGTATAAATTTTTTAACAAATTATTATATAAATTTGTATATTATTATCATTAATTAATAGATTTGTTTTATTTACTATTTTTTGTTACTTAAATTTAATTTTTTTATATTTTGCGATTTATATATTTTTGTGACCTTTTTCAATTTCTATTTCATTTCATTCATTCATTTCAATAATTTCGAGAGGTCGAACTGGTTTGCCCCGGTTGAACTTTCCAAGAAGGGATTCATAATGAGCCATTTTGGCCTCCGACTGGAAGTGCGGCGTCTGGGTCGCACACACCTTTCCCTACCTAACCTAACTTAAATTTAATTAAAATTTGTTTTTTGTTCTTGGTTTTTTTTTTTAAGTTAATTTTTTATATTTTGCAATTTAAAAATTTTTGAATTTTTTTCATTATATTTAGCAATGTACTAATTTGTATATGTATATCATATACTTTGATATTCTTAAAATTTTTGTTAGTATTTCGCGGCTTATGAATTAAAAAAATTTTTTATATATTGTATAATGACAAACAATTTTTATTGTTTTAATTATTTCAGGCACTATATCTTATCTTCGGGCACCCGAAGACTGATTTTTGCTGTTTATTTTTCATTGCATTCTTTGCAAACAAGCTTCATTTTAGTAGCTTCGACATCTCTAGCATGCTTCTTATTTACTTGAGAATTATTTTCCTACAGCAAAAATATCTCTTTATATTTCGAAATTGATTTCAGTAATTAAAATCATATAGCATCGGAGGGTTAAATTGATATGTCTGTTTTACACATCCAAGTATTTCTCATTTCGCTCAAAATGTTGCTTTCAAGTTCAGTTGGAATGTATCGCGCAGCAAATGTACAACGCCCCCAATTCCCGCACAAAACATTATCTAACATTAATGCAAAAAGTTTGCATGCGCCTTGTGCGCAATTCACAATCGTTATTGTTGCTTTGTTTGTGTGTATGCGCAGCGCAGCGTAACAGACTCGAGTGTGGTTTTTGTTGTGACCATTAAACGTTTTATTGTTCGCGTTTCCGCACAGCCCAAAGCCAACGCAACAACTTTTGCTGCACTGTGCGCTCACTTTGTCCAATCTTCGTGTTGCTCTCCTTGAAAACCGCAGTGCCCGCTGCTTCTCGGCGTCTTCACTGAACTGCAATGTGCATGCAACGCTTCGGCGTAAACTGTCGCACGTTTCCGTTTTTTTTTTACTGGCAACAAAAACAATAACAACAGTCATAACAACATAAGAAATGCAGAAATTACAACATTTGCCACAACCACAAAATAAAAACCAAAACAAAAAAAATAAATAAAAACTCTAAACACCCACAGCGACGCGTATTAGCACACCGAAAGTGATATTCGCGCCAGTTTTGTGCTTTAATTTTGTTCAAGTCTTTTACGACTTTTCGTTTACACTGCACTTAACCTTTTCGTTTGTAATAATGTTTGTTGTTGTTAGCTTTGTTGCACACTGTCTACTGTGCTGTCTGCCCAGTCGCAGTTGGAATCGCAGCCGCTTAGACATTTTCAGTGTATTTTGCTGGTCTTTGCGTGCTGTGGTGAGCATCGGTAGGCGTGGTTGGGAAAACTTTTCTAATTTGACATGGAAAATATAATAAAAGGCAACTTTGCTAAACGAAAAGTTTGTAAGCGAGCAAAAGAAAAACGCGCTCTACCATTGCTTGACAAAGGAAATGGGGGTAAATTGTAGTGCGAATAGTTTGCAGCTGAATTTTGGGGAAAGCCAAAGCTGATGACAATTAGGACAACTGAACACTTTAGTATTTAGTTAACTGAACTAATCGCAGCAGGAAGAGTGGTGGCAGTAGAAGTATTAAAGTCATTGGGGGGTTGAAGGAAGTGGAACCAGTAGAAAGAAATTTTGGCTAGAAATAGATGTGAATTTGAATAGGAATATTTGTGAACTGGAATAGGAATAGCATAAATACAAGTAATATGCTATTCGGAGTAATAGAAGCTTGAGAACTTGAGGTAATTCGAGATGATTAGAAACAATGGCAAACTGTATTCTGTAATATAGAATAATAAGTTTAAGTATGACAGTGACAGTGATATAAGAATTGGTTGTTTTAATATTAGCTTCAATAATGATTTTATTATGAACAATAACTATGAGAAACAGTAATGAATTGATTAAGTAACTCTGATCGTTGTAATTTGCAATCATTCTTCAAATCTGTCGGAATAATTAGAAGCCATTCAGAGTAATTCAAAATGTTTTGAAGTAATTTGGAATATTTCAGTAAAAATCAAAGCGTAAAAAATCAAGCGAATTGGAATTTGGGGTTTATTAAGCGAAATTAAGCATCATTCGGAGTAATTCGAAATTATAAATATACAAGTAAATCAGAATTTAGGATAATTCAGAGTAACTAGGACTGTTTCCTTTTAATTCAGAATCTTTCATATTCAAATATGAGGTGAATAGGAATTTTTAAGGTACTAAGCGAAATTACTCATCATTCGGAGTAATTTAGAATTTTTCATAGTAAATTAGAGTCATTCTGAGTAATTAGGTAAATTTTTTAGTAATTCGGAATCTCTCGAAGTAAAAAATCAGTTGAAATCAAGCATCATTCGGAGTAATTCAAAATTGCTATTGCATAAGTAATTCAGAATTATTCACAGTAATTTAGGATCATTCAGAGTAAGAAGGAATGTTTCCGAGTAATGTGATATAATTCAGATTAAAAAATCATATGAATAGGAAGTTTTATGGTAATAAGCGAAAGTAAGCATCATTCGAATTAATTCGAAATTATTAATATACAAGTAACTCCGAATTTTTTCGATTAATTTCGCATCACTCATACTAAAGAATCAGCTAAATATGAATAATTGAGATTTTTTCCGTGTAATTTCGAATTATTTATTCATCATTCGGAGTTCGAAATTATTAATATACAAGTAATTCAGAGTAATTAGAGATGTTTTGTAGTAATTCGGAATCTTTCGGAGTATAAAATCAGGTAAATAGGAATTTTAGATTCATAAATAAATATTTACCATCATTCAGAGAAATTCGAAAATTGTATTATACAAGTAAGTCAGAATTTTCCAGAGTAATTTGGAATCGGAATAATTAGGAATGTTTCCGAGTAATTTCGCATCACTCAAAGTAAAAAAATCAGGCGTATAGGAATTTTTAAGGTATTAAGCGAAATTAAGCATTATTCGAAGTAATTCGAATTATTAATACAAGTGAATTCAAAATTTGTCAGAGTAATTTGGCATCATTCAAAGTTATTAGGAATCTTTTGCAGCAAATGAAACCTTTTGGAGTACAAAAATTAGTTGAATAGGAATTTGGGATTTATAAGTCGAAATAAATCAATATTCGGACTAATTAGAAAATCCAACAAATAATGCAGAATTTTTTAGAGCACTTTGTAATCATTCAGAATAATATGAAATGTTTCTAGTGATTCATAAACTTTCAGGTTAATATTAATTTTGGATTTATAAATCGAAATTAAGCATCATTCCAAGTAATTCAAAATTTCTATTGCACAAATAATCTATTAATTAATTAATTAATTAATCAATCTATTATAACAAATTTTTCAGAGTTAATTTAAATCATTCAGAGTAATTACGAATGTTTCACCGTAATTTGGAATCTTTTGGCGTAAGTCGAAATGGCTAAGAGTAGATCGGAATCCTTGAGAGTAAAATGAAATTTTATAGATACTCGTATAAATTTTACGAGTATTGAGTATAATTAGTAATTATATTAAATATTAAGTGTACTTTTAATTAATTTAATTTAATTTAATTTAATTTAAATTTAATTTAAATGACTTAATTAATGAATTTAATTGAAGTTAATAAAAATTTACTTTTAATTTAATATTAATAATTTAAAAAATCACGAAACTAAACAAGATGAACATTTCATTTCGTAAATTGTGTTTGAAGGAAAAAGCAATAATTGAAATATTTACAAAAGATTTTTGTGTGCAAATGAAAGCAGTTGTTCGAGTTGTAAGATTTGAATTATTCGAACTGATGGATCCAACGGATTGTTATACTAAACCCAAAGGTTTATTAGTTACTGTATCGTTACTATAGCATTTATCTACATTGCGACAATATTTAAATATATAATGCAAGATATAGAAAAAGCAAAGACATATCCAAGCAAAATAATATCACAGCTTGAAATTGCAGTAAATGTCCTCCTAACGACTACAAACATAAATAATATAATACACACACAAACACACAAATGTAAGTAATAGAGACATCTACAGTCATGTCCTAATACAGTGGCGTACGCAAAAGTGGGGTTTTTGGGTTCAAACCCCTCCCAAATATCATTGGTTTGGGAAGCGAATAAGGTTTGAACTGGTATTCAACTCTAAAGTTGAAAGCCCCAAAAATTGAAATCCTGTGTGAGCCACTGTACATACTTATATGTATATATGTGTCTATATAAACACGTACTTGCCCCCTCCCGTCACACACACACACACTTAGATAGATCGAATCGTGCACGTAGACGGTGTCCTTTAGCGCCAATCATTTGTCCACCTGAATGCATTTTTATGCTTTGCCATTGCACTGCCATTGCAATTTTAACGGTGTATAAATTTCTAGCAGCAGTTGAAGAGAAAAAAAATGTCAAGAAAAATAATGCCAGCAAGTAGCGTCCCCAAAATCAGTTCAGTTCGAACGATAGCAAAATCGAAAACTACTAAAGCGCATAAAAAGCCAATTGCAGCTAAGGACAGCAGGACCTGATGCAGCTGCCACAACGATGAGCTAATGTCGGCAGGAAAGGAAGTTGGCAGAGCAAGGAAGGAAGACTGAGTGTTGGAGAAATTCCGGGAACTGTTGTTGTGTGCGACAACAGTGGTCAATGCAGTTGTTGCTTAGCAGCAAGAAGAAGAAGAGAATAGTGTGGGGGAGACAGTAATACTTATTGGCTGAAAGAAATTGAAATAAAATTGCAATGCATGGCAACGCTTTCTGTGTGGCTGCTGATGTTGCCGATTATTGTTGTTGCTGTAATTGTAATGCAGTCATTTACACACATTTGGTAAGTGTAAGTTCTGAGCGCACGCACACACATACAGAGGTGTTTGCACAGGGTGATTTATGTTAAAAATAATTTATGAATTAACAAATTATGCAGAAAGTAAAAGGTTTAGGTTTATGGGAAATTTGTGATTGAAAATGTTTGAACCAACAATTTTCATAATTGAGTTTTGTTCAAAAGTGCAAAAATGTGAAAAATGGAATCTTCAATCAAAATTGGTACCATTGGTGTACTGAGATTTTAAGGACTGAGATTTTTGAGCCTTTCCTTTGGCTCAATTTATTTGATTAACACATCTGCCAAAATCGCAAAACTTCAACTCGAACACACTGTATGCGCATTTGTGATTTGAAGAGGAAAGAGTTGGCTTCGAGTGTGAGTAGAGCGCGGCAAGCTGTGTTGCGTGGGCAACTTGAAGATATTGTTGTATGTTCTAAGCTGTCATTTTGGACATGAGCTTCTCTGGCACTTGTGTACGTGCAGAAATGTGAGTACCTCTATGTGTGTGTGTGCGAGTGTGACGGCATTGCAGCCAGCAGCTATCAATGGCAACACATTTTGTAATTTTCTAATATACGATAGGAATATTTTCAATGCTGGCGGCCATTACAAAGGGCGTTAAAAATTGTTAGTCAGAGTGCAATCATGTGTGCTTGTATGTGTTAGTGTGTGTGCGTGTTAGATATATATTTTTTGCAATTCCATTTGGTGCAGTGAATTCGACGCTCGTTGATTTGCGCGCAATTTCAGTTGAATTTGATGACAATTTCTTTTTGATATGCGACGTGGTTTGATAAGAAGAAGTGGTTTGATGAAGGGATGTTGAAGAAGTGGTGATTATAAAGATAAGATAAAGTTATAGAGGGAGAGAAGAGATCAGTATAGTTGATATTAGGAGTGAAGTAGTTAGGGAGGCTAGAAAAGGAAGGGATTAACTGACCCCGGAGAAGATAATGTTAGAGTAGATGAGTGTAGAGGAGACTAGGGAAGAGTTGGTTATAGAAGCTTTGGAAGAATACAGAAGGATAAGTAGGTTAAGGGAAACAATATTAAGGCAGACAACTTTAGAGAAAAATAGAGAAGATGACAGGAGAATCGTTGTGGTAGAGTGCGGTTGAACTACGTTAGTGGAAAAAAGATTAACTAGAGGGAGGTAAAAGACGTTGCCGGTTAGAGAAGATCAATTTGAAGGACAATGCAAAGGTTAGAGAGTAGAAAAAAGGAAAGAGAAAAGGAGGTTAGGGGATAAAATGTTGAGGTAGAAAAATTTAGAGAATAGTAAAAAAGACTACAAAAGAATCGTTGAGGGGGTGGCTGGTTGGATAGGCTGGATTAAGGAAGAAAGGATCATTAGGAGGGGAACGTAATAGGAAATGGTGGCAGTATAGGAGATCAGTATAGAGATTGAAGGGGTTAAAGAAGATCAGATTAGAGCAGATGAGTTAAAATGGGGAGAAGTTAGAGAAGAAAAGGTTAGTGAAGGGCAAATGGAGTAAGATGGAGGAGAGGACGTTGGGGAGAACAGGTTAGAGGGTAATGTTTTAAAAAATATAAAGTCAGAGCAGATGAGTTTGAATGGGACAATATAGAGAAGAGAAGGACAAGATAGGGAAGAAGAAAAAAGAGGAGGTTAGGCGGATCAAGTTAGAGGGTATTGGGCTAAAGAAAATGAGGCTAGAGCAGATGAGTTTAAATGGGAAAATATAGAGAAGAGAAAGTTAGGGAAGGGCGTGATGGAAAAGGATGGAGTAGAGGAGGTTAGAGAGATCAGGTTAGAGTGTAATGTGTTAAAAAAGATATAGTCAGAGCAGATGAGTTTGAATGGGGCAATGTAGAGAATGAAAAGATAGGGAAGGATAGAGAAGAGGAGGTTATGTATATCAGGTGAGAGGGTAATGGGTTACAGAAAATAAGAAGAGAGTTGGTTTGAGAAAATAAGATGGGTCGAAGAAAATAAGGTGGAGAAGAGAAGGCTAGAGAACGGCAAGAGAGGGAAGAATAGAG